>OX596006.1:13488222-13720691 GCA_951394115.2 Drosophila phalerata | reverse complement strand
TGTTGTTTTATGCATTTGTATTTCGCCAAAATGGCAAAAATACTAAAATGCGATTTTCTCAAAAACTGTCTGAAAGAAATTAATGATTGTTGCAGCAAAATGTTAGTAAAAATAAGGACTATATTCTGTAATACCGTGCATTTCGGGCCATGACTTAAATAATTAAAAAAAAAAGTTAAAATATAGCAACGAAATCATTTAGCAGTCAGCTTTCTGCTGTTGACATTCGCATATGAACCGATTCATATCAGCCAGCTTTCTGTTGCGTAGCAGCTCAGTTTACGTTGGAGCTAATGGTTCGTTTGGACTGGCTAATGAACCTTTTGAGGTTAATGTACATTTAATTAAATTTCTCAAAAACTGTCTGAAAACTTTTTTTAAATTTAATTGAAAAATCTTCTACAAGCTTGTAGCTTTAATTTGGCATATGCCGCTTTTTGGGCCGTGCGTCCTGAGAAAAGTTATTAATGGTTGAGAACCATGCATCTGTTTTGGCGGTCATTTTGTATGGGGATTTTTCCGAGGTAGCTGCGTTCATTGCCAAATATCTCAAAAACGTTCTGAAAACTTTTTTTAAAAGTGGTCTCGTTTAAAAGGTGAAATTGTGACCTTCAATCGTGCATTAGCGGTTTTCGGGGCCGTCGCCCCTAAGCATAGATATTTAAAAAATGGTGAAGATTTCATTTTTTTCACTTTTTATTTTTGCTTGGGTCACCCAATCCAAAGGCTGAAATTGCCAAAATGTTGCTTAAAACTATAGATAAAACAATTTTCTTTAATTCTGCATCATTATTTTATTGATTTAATGTCCAAAAACATTTTAAAATGCGAAAGTTCAAAAGTGGTTCCGACGCCGTGAACCTAGTTCCGTTTTTCGTTGCTGGTGAACCGTTGCTATCTTGACGTACATGTTTATCCACCACTTTCCATAAATGACTTAATAAGTTCACTCGTAAATTTTAATGACCCGTTCATATGAACTGTTTCAGAACGAAACGACCCAACTCTACAAATTAATAACAGACACAAGACTTGCAATAAATAATGTTATGTTCATGGTTTATTGTTTGTGCCAGCTCGATGTTTTTATACCCTGAGCCCATTAAAAATGGGCAAAAAAGGGTATAATGCATTTGGCAGAATGTATGTAACAGGCAGAAGGGGGCGTGGCAGACCCCCAAAAGTATATATATTCTTGATCAGGATCAACAGTCGAGTCGATTGAGCCATGTCCGTCTGTCTGTCCGTCTGTCTGTCCGTCTGTTTGAACGCGTCGATCTCAGAAACCATAAGAGCTAGAGACTTCAAACTTGGTATGTAGGTTCCTGGATACCGTACGCAGATCAAGTTTGTTTTTATTTTTGGATCGGACAACTATATCATATAGCTGCCATAGGAACGATACATCGAAAATGAAGTTTTTGTATGAAAAGCATCTTTAATTTTTGAGATATCTCAACCAATCTCACACGATATATATTTGGGGTGGTATTATACATTCTGACTAAGTTTGGTCCAAATCGGCCTACTATATCATATAGCTGTCATACAGCCGCTCTGCCGAAAATCAAGTTTTAGTATAAAAAAGTTTTTTGTTTTTTGAGATATCTTAACCAAACTAATAGAATATGCATTTATGTTGGTTTTGTACATTCTGACCAGATTTGGTTCAAATCGGTTACATATATCATATAGCTGCCATAGGAATAATTGGTCGAAAATCAACATTTATAAAAGAGTACCTGGGCTCAGGGTATCCTACTGTCGAGTGTGCTCGACTGTAGCCGCACCTCACCGCGAGCGAAGCGAGTAGGGGGCGGAGCCCCCTTGTTCTTGTAGTATTTCGTTAATTTTCGGCTCTGCCGATATATTTTGTTATTTATTTAAAGAATTAGTTATCGATAGGTAGTTTAGGTTGAAATTGGCGGGTAGACATAATTATGAGGGGTGGCGACTCTATACTTAAAATGCAGGAAATTTAGAAAGACGACGTTGCTGAAAAAACGAGAAAAGGAGTTGGACTTTGGCTGCGGTCAAAAGCGGGCGTGTAGCCCCAAGAAAGAAATTAAAATTCTAGCACGCAGAGCGGACATAGCGTCCTAAAATTAATAAAGAAGTAGTGGAGACTGTGTATTTGTGCGTGCTCATCGTCTGACGAAAATTCCTGCACCGTGTCAAAGTGACAGGTAGCCCAGTGCCAAAACATATAGCCAGCCAACAACAACGACATCCCTCCTGATAGTCCTGTGGAAGATCTGTGAATCAGCAGTGGGCAAAACATCGGCGTAATTATTATATTCGAGTGAGTCCGTTCCGAGGATCCCCTTTTTCAATATCCCTGGTGGCCGTAAATACTGCTGAACATTCGTTGCTTCTGCTTTATTGGCAAGATTTATAAAAAAGAAAGGAGATTAACAAAATTAAATAAACTAATTATCTTAAAGATACCCCGCACAAGAATTTGAATATAAGAAAAAAAACTACATGAATGCTGAAAGAAAAAAAAAGAACATAAACTTGAAACCTAAATACTTAAATATAACTTATTTAAAATTAAATAATAAGAGAATTAAATCAAATTAAAGATAAAAATCAGATTTAAGAAAAGTAAAGTAAAGTAAAAATCATATTAAAGTAAATTGAAGAAAAATCTAAATTAAATTAAAAGAAAATTCAAATGGAATTTGTGTAAAGTTAAATGATAACAAACGGTTTAGGAACAACAAACAAAATTACTGAATCGAAACAAAAAATATGTCGTAACAAACATAAATATACACTGCCGCTCAACTGAATAGGTTCACAATTTTCATCAAATTAAATTGATGAAATAATTTTTATTTGATAAAGAATTGAGTTGTTAATAAGATGTAAAGGTTTCCGGCTTCTAACACAGATACAAATATTAAAATTATATAATTTCCCAAAAGCCTATCTAAAATGGCATTCTATTTTTGGCTCAACTGAATAGGTTCACGAACTTTGAGTTAACTTTGTGATCGACAGGGATAACTTAGAGAAGCCGATTCTATTGTGGTTATTAATTTAGAGTTTTCACAGCTAAATTTAAGTCAAATGAACCGCATAACTCAATTAACTTCCTTTGAAGAGTTCAAGTAAGAGAATGTCTCGATTCTGAACTAAATCACCATATAATCGCTAATACAATTAAGGTCAGATCCAAAATGATAATTAATTACCTTTGAAATACCGCAATTTATGACAACAACATAAAAGAAAGTTTTCAAAACCCTACAACATCAGTAGAGGAACAATTTTTATTAGAGGTGCATCAATTTAATCAGGTTTGGTTTCCCAAGTCAACGAAAAATGCGGTGTTAATGCCAGTTTGGCGACTAAAAAACGCATTATTCGTAGTTCCAAATGTTGGGAGAGGTTGAAAAATAAAAAAAAAAAAAACCACACCTCAATGATGTGCTTAGAGCCCCACGCACCCGTTTTGCTCGAGAGCGTTTTACATGAAGAGAGGTATAGCACAATGTCGGGTTTTTCGATCAGAAAACATTTTATCTGGGTGGTCCTGACGAGATTAAATAATACTTCCAAGACGTACGAAAGGAATAATATGTTTTAAGTCACCACCACACTTGTAAATGGAGTAAAATTTTGACGGGAGTAGTAGCATATTGTGGCAGTTGTGAACTGCAGTTTGTTTTTTAAGAATTAAACGGAAGTGTGTGCAATATTGAACTATAAAAGAGCTTTTCCCAACGTTCCGAATTGTTTGACAGGCTTTCATGGACATTTCAGCATAATAACATCCACACTCCTTCTGCAAGATGGATTAAACAGTTGACTGAAGACCGAAATGTGAGAATATCTTATTTGGGGAAATATGGGGACTTTTGTACACGAGGGCTGGAGACAATTTGAAGATACCGCGGCCTTAATTGATGCGATTAGGAAAGCCTGGACGGGAATCTCGCTCCAAATTATTTAAAATTATTATAAATCCTTGCCAAATCGAATTTATGAAGTAATACTAAAGTCTGGAGGTCATACTAATTATTAAATAATAGTAAAATAAAATATATTTGATTAAAAATTTATCCGAACTTTGAATTTTTGCGATAAACATTTTTTTTGTTAATTTTAATCTCATGAACCTATTCAGTTGAGCCAAAAAAGCATGCCATTTTAGATAGGCTTTAGGGAAATTATATAATTTTAATATTTGTACCTGAGTTAGAAACCGGAAACTTTAACATCTTATTAACAACTAACTTATCTATCAAATAAAAATTATTTCAACAAAATCGACCAATTGTTTCAAAAGATCTGGTCAATATAATGTGACGAAAGACGTGAACCTATTCAGTTGAGCGGCAGCTTATATCTATTTAAAGACATCCATATCCACATAAAGATCGCCCCTTAAAACCACCCAGAGAGCTTTTTAGGCAGGTTAAGGTAGATTTAAGCGATTAACATACATATATTCACATAAAAACATATCGACATTAACAATCACAAACTTACTTACAATTATTCACAAACTCACCTGCGTGAATACAAACATCGCGTGAATACAAAGCGGCGTCTCCGCAGTATCGTCTTGCCGCTCCATTGCCTGGCAAATTTTACGAAGTTCGTTGTGTTCCTGATCTGTTCGTTTATGTCTTCATTGTTGCTTATCGTTGCCTTTTGTTGCCGAATTTTAAAGATGAAAGAAACCTGTAAAAGAGAAATTAAGAATTAGAGATTAAGAAATCTGAAATTATACTTACCTGATGATAAAAATGTCCGTCTAGTTATTGTTGTAGGGGGAGGGAGAAACACGATGGCCAACACATGATGAAGTGGGTCCAATCGGTGGCCAACATGAGGGAGATGACATTGAGGTGGTCATCTCAGGCTGTGCGGGTACGCCGGGGTCCTGAACCGGGATCCTGTTTGGACGAGAGGTGGATCAGTGTTGGGTTTTGAGAATGTTTATTGTTACCGTTTTTTTGTTAATTGCAGGTTTTGTTGTCGTCTGTTGCTGATTTATGTTGTCTTTTTGTTGTAGTGTTTTAAAGTTCGATATGTCAGCAGATGTTTTGTGTATCGATGCTGTTATCGATTGTTTGGACTGCGGGCCAGGGATGGGACTCTACCCTGTGAACCGATGGGCCAGCAGGCGCGGCCCAAGGAGAAAGAGCAGATCTTAACAATAACAAAACGGTAAGTAAATGAACAAACATTGACTATACCAAATACTCATCCACCTCTCGTTCAAACAGGATCCTAAGATGGAGTCCTCTGCTCCGTTTTCCTCATATTGGCCATCAAATTGGACCAATCTTTAAACTGTGTTGGCTTCCATATTCTCCCCCTTTTCCTCTATAACAATATTCACCCTGACGTTTTCATCTTGGCCTGTCTCCAGCAAAATAAAAATCCCTGTCAGGAATTTGCCAATTATTTCTTGTGTTTGTGGAACAAACCTAAAACAGTGCACCTAAAACGTACATGGTCACTCTGACAAATCAGTTTGACTTTTAAAAAAATTTGAAAGCTCAACTAAAATTAAAAAAGAAAGCAATTAAGCAAGATATTTTATCAAAACTATTCTTATTTGATTCGCAATACAAATGTTCGTCCCTTCACTGCTTTTATTAAATCTGTATATTCCCCGTGCTAAAAATGTAAACAGGGTTTGTTTTTGTTTTCCACACAGCAACTTGTGTCTACATGTTTGACATACGAGTCCATCAGGAATAAAGACCTGACTCCAGCAGGCCCGGAAATAAAAATTCCTGTCAAACTTCATATTAAAACAACTTTGGCAGGAATTTTTAGTTTTCGTTTTTGTTGATGATCATTGATGATATCGCATCATTTCAAAGGTGCGAGAATTTTTTCACATAAATCCTGTGGACAGAAGAAGAATCACATTTAACAAGATTCGACGAATGTTCCGAAAGTGTGACCGTATTCGACTTGTATTTCACAGAAATGTAGTATATTTTCGTGACAAAAATCGAAAGAGTTGATAAAAATAGAAAAAATTAAGCCGGGAAAACAAAAGTAATTTGAAAAAAAATCAAGAATCGTGAAAAACAAAAGATAATGAAGCGTTAAAGAGTGTTCGAGTTTCGTAAACTTTCTGGTTCACAGAGATGAAAGTACAAGTAAGTAATAAATACACGTAATACAAATTTAAATTATTTTTAAAAACAATTTTTATTTAGATACTAATTCAAACACCTCCCTTTCTCTTTATGGACAAGGCCAGATATTTATTAATGTCACCGTAAGGAACAACCTGCACAAAAAAGAAAAGTGCTGACTTCGCTGGCAGATATTTTGGAGCATTTGAAGGAAACGAACAAGACCTGCAGAGAGCCTGGTAGAAATAGCTTAAAGTCGAGGCGCCGTGGATAAAGAGTAGATCCTGCCAATATCCATTTAAAGAATTAACAAAATAAAAACTCATAAATGCAAAGACATCGAATTTCTAGCTTGCTTCTGCGATCTGCCTTAGTGATAGCATAGCAATTTCCTGACATTGGTAAGAACTGCTGCGGGAATTTTCTCTTGTGGGAGTTTGTCGGCATTTCTAGCAATGATGAAATTGAGCCCAACGGGGATGCTTTTAATTATAGCGTTTGCATACACTGGAGCATTTTTGATGGCCTTTTCAAATGGCCCAAAGCGTTCTTTCCGAGCCTTCAATCCATTCGTGCACATTTCATTCCTCCTTTACGAGCTCCATTAGCATATTGGTAAAGGCATTTTAATTATCGAATGCACCGTTTAAGAGATTTGCGCTCCTTTTTGAATTTATTTCATTTTAGTAATTTAGGTTTTAAATTTGGCACTGTTTACAAGCCAAACTGATTTGTCAGAGTGACCATGTACGTTTTAGGTGCAGGCTCAAAAATATGCCAGTTTTAGGTAAATATTTTATGCATATTAGGTGCTTGGTCACACTGTTTCAGTTATGTTCCACAACCACAAGAAATAATTGGCAATTTCCTGACAGGGATTTTTATTTAGCTGGAGACAGTCCTTTAAGATAAGTATAATTCGTATGAATATTTCTAATCATTCTTAATTTCTAACAGGTATTCGCGACATTGCTAAAAAAAAAACGACAGAAGAGGAACAACAGCATTAACGGAACAAATCGGCTTTAGCATTGGAATAGCAATAAAATGTAATTTGCAACGATGTCACAGCAAGTAGGATAGATATACTATAAAAATTATATTTAGGGTATTCACTATAGAGTAGCATCATTGCAGGCAGCAAATGTGAAACACTGATATCGTGAGCATACCTTTAGATTTCAGTCTTGCTCAGGAATTTTGTAGTTCAGTTTTATAATTTAGTTGTATTATGTTTGAGTTTCCTGGTAGTCTAGATGCTAGAGTTGACGATCAACGTGCAAAAATTGCCGGTTCAAATCTGGAAACTTCTCCAGTGTTTTTTTTGTTAATTTTCATTCGATGCATCCATTATTTACGGTATATATGCTTATAAAATATGAAAATGCCGTTAATTTTTTGTTATTTCGACTTGCCAATTCATTTGGCGGTTTCATTGTTCAATTTTCCGACGACGACGATTGAAATAATCGACATTTTATCGAGCTTTTTGTCATCTTTACAGTTGCAAATGTGAAACACTTTTCATAGTCAAGGGTCTGGGTCTGGCACCGTAGCACGAAATTTTTCAGTACAAGTTGTTGTTGTGAAGTGTTTCACATTTGCTCCCTGCAATGGTGCTACTTTATAGTGAATACCCTAATTTATTCGTAGGTATTGCAAGTGATTTTGTCTGTGATGTGATTTGTTAGTCGCTTAATATTAACAAGCTCTCTGAGTGGTTTTTGGGGCGATATATAGCAAAGTCTAGTGTAGTCGTGTTTATATGTATGTACACATCGACCCATTTTTAAGAAACTATTGTACTAATGCTTACAAAATTGGGAGCAGCAAAATTTAAACGATCGCAGGTGAATTTTGGAAAAACATTTAATTTTTAAAAATTCTAATTAAATATATGAGATACATCAATCGCCCAAATCCCATAACTGGTTCAAAAGATAATTAAATTTGAAATTTTTAGTGGACTTCTCAAAATGAGGTGAAAAGTCAGTTTGTCTGTTTGTTTGTCCGTATCAAAGCGCTAAAAACAATAGATGTAATAATGGGGAATTTTTCCGCTTAAAAAATCTAGAAATGTTTGTTCCACGAATTTTTGAATTTCCTGCTAGTTTAGCGGTTAAATTGAAACCCCGTCTCCAAACAGTAAAAGCTACAGATATGTACTATATATCGTTGGAAAGGTATTTTTTAAGGTTTTTAGGCGCACCTTTAAATGTTCTAAATTACTCAGATAACAATTTAGAAGTAAAATAAGGTATCTTAGCTTACTTTTTGGCGAATTATGACAAAACGGCTCTAACGATTTTTATTTATTTTTAATATGTTGTAAAACGTTTGGTTTTTTGGTATATAAAACATAAATTTTGGCTGAGGGGTTTGGAAGATATTACCTATTAAGTAAAGAGCTGCACAAAATATTGTGAAATTCTACTTCACTACTGTACAGTACTTCCAGACACTTTGTTCTAGTGTGGCTTTCACAGCAATATTATTAGTTCTAATATTTTGTATTAAAATAGAACAAACACAACAGAACATGAAAATTCTCATTACAGTGCTTGACAGTGCTTGAGTTCTATGGGGAAGTTAAATTTCAAATCAAAACATGTTAGTATGGTAAAAAAATCGTAACTGTTCTAGTATACAGCGAGTGCACTATAATACAGAGGAAACAAGGGGGCTCCGCCCCCTACTCGCTTCGCTCGCCTACCCCCGGCTCGCTTCGCTCGCGGTGAGGTGCGGCTACAGTCGAGCACACTCGACAGTAGGATACCCTGAGCCCAGGTACTCTTTTATAAATGTTGATTTTCGACCAATTATTCCTATGGCAGCTATATGATATATGTAACCGATTTGAACCAAATCTGGTCAGAATGTACAAAACCAACATAAATGCATATTCTATTAGTTTGGTTAAGATATCTCAAAAAACAAAAAACTTTTTTATACTAAAACTTGATTTTCGGCAGAGCGGCTGTATGACAGCTATATGATATAGTGGGCCGATTTGGACCAAACTTGGTCTGAATGTATAATACCAGCCCAGATACATATTCTATCAGTTTGGTTACGATATCTCAAAAAACAAAAAACTTTTTCATACTAAAAGTTGATTTTCGGCAGAGCGACTGTATGACAGCTATATGATATAGTGGGCCGATTTGGACCAAATTTGGTCAGGATGTATAATACCACCCCAAATATATATCGTGTGAGATTGGTTGAGATATCTCAAAAATTAAAGATGCTTTTCATACAAAAACTTCATTTTCGATGTATCGTTCTTATGGCAGCTATATGATATAGTTGTCCGATCCAAAAATAAAAACAAACTTGATCTGCGTACGGTATCCAGGAACCTACATACCAAGTTTGAAGTCTCTAGCTCTTATGGTTTCTGAGATCGACGCGTTCAAACAGACGGACAGACAGACGGACATGGCTCAATCGACTCGACTGTTGATCCTGATCAAGAATATATATACTTTTGGGGGTCTGCCACGCCCCCTTCTGCCTGTTACATACATTCTGCCAAATGCATTATACCCTTTTTTGCCCATTTTTAATGGGCTCAGGGTATAAAAATTAACGCCTTAACTCTCTCTTGGCTTATCTCTTCTTCTTAAAGGGTGGTAAATGTCTAGCCGGTGCACAACCTCTCCCAAGTTCGCAAAAAAAAAAAAAAAAGATCCTCGACGGACCGTGAATTAAAATAATTGTCAATAGAGTGTATTCTCCTATCTGAATCCTGATTATAGTGGCCACCACCGCCACGCCATCGTTGGTAATTTATGTGCGAAGTCTTTGAATTCTATTAGTTGAGCTCTGATACTAACACTGTTGTTTCACAAAGCAACAGCGAGTTGTATGGTGCACTAACTAATGCACCAAATTTTTGTCACACAAATGCCATCTTTGGCAATATGTCTTGGGTATATTTTTGCTACCGAATATGCGCCGTCTGTTGATTTTATGTGCTGTGAAACTATACTTAATTATTAATTGAAGTTCACGAAATTCACTCATCGCTTAGATGAGATTTAATTTTTCACTTTTAGAGTTTTTGCCAATATGAAGCCCTGTATCTGTTATCGTTACTTAATCAAAAATCGAACCAAAGAAGTTGTTTTCCGGGGACTACTACTTTTGTGGTGCACGCCGGTTCAAGCAACTAAAGATGACAAGTTTTTTGTTAAGGTCTATAGTCTATAATTGAATTATCCTTTTTTGCTTCTACAGATCGATCTTCGATCAGGCTCGAACGCTGACTCGTACTCGTTGTGATTTTTTCTCTTCGGTTGAGCGATCGGAGCAAATCGTTCGAACCGAGCGTTTGACTCGAACGGTCAGTTTGAACCAAGTCGTCCGCGATCATGCTAATCGTTTGTGAGCTTTCGTTTCGATCCAATCTCGTTCGAATAGCAACCAATGCTGCAAACTTTTTTTAAGAAAAAAAATCTATTTTTGACGGGAAACAAGTCGAAAAAAGCTGAAATTTGAAATGAATAGCGGAAAAAAGCGGGTTTTTTTATTTATAAATACTTTTGCAAACAGTCAATGACATTGCCAATTTCAACATAATCATTGTTTTCTTGGTCATATGATTTAAATGTTCCAACTAAATTTAAGAACTTTTGGGGTAATTTGTAGTCCAGGCAGCATTTATTGGATCTACGCAACCCATATTTGCAAGTAAAATACATTTTATTGTTGACTCAATAATACAAAAGGATTTAATTTCTTACCTGACGCATAAAATCGCGTTTAGCATGGCGAGATTCATTCTATTTCCCAGCTTGGTTTTAACAACGTTAACCTGGCTGTTATAAATTAATTTCGTTTATTATTTGAAATAACTGTGAAATAACTGTTTTAATTTGAAATTTGAGCTCATGAAGAGCCGCAACGTACGTGTAATCGATACTTTAAGCTTATATGTTCGATAACTTGATCGTTTTTACCATTCTTGAGTTGTGGGTGAAGACGATTGGTATGTACAATTTTGCTCGCTTAGCATTTTGAAAAATATGAATTGTTTTACAGATAATAAAACGTAACATATCGTGTTAATCAAATATTTAAAAGAAACGTCGTCATCAATTTCGCGATTGTTTTATTATTTTGGCCTCACATGCAATTGGAATCTGCAACATTTTTTATTATCAATCTGACGCTACCGCCGCCATTTTGATTTCAGAACTTGAAGCCGAAAGAGACGCCGTCTTGTGAAATGTTGTGCAAGTCTGCCGCACATCCTTTAAGGTTAATGCACATATTTGCCTTGTGCAGCCAACAGTTATAATTTGTGCAATATATATAATCTTTGCATATAACGCCTTACGCCGACGCCCAGTTGGGAAATATTGGAAATATTTGCGCATATCTGTCTTGCGCCGCCGCCTATTTTGGATTTATTAGTGCATGCTTGCCGCACACTGTGTTCGATGTTATTGCCATTTGTGATTTGAAATACTGCGTACAGACGACGCCTCCAAACAAAAGCTACGACAGACAGGAATGAAACGAGAAAGCACTCGTAACAATAAAGGAATACCACCAGTACGCTTGGGATACGAAGCGACCATGTCAGACGCATCGGAGTCATCAGATCACGATCAAGATTCTACAGTTGTTTAAAAAAGCGAAATGGAAGAGTTACAAATGTGGCTTCATAACTTGGAGAAGAAGTATGAGGATTCTCTAAATGAGAACAAGTGTTTGCATTCGTCATTGAAGTTGAGTACTAGCCAAGTACAGTCGTCAAATACTGAAAGCAATACCAAGGTAGCCAAGCAAACAGGTGAGTCTATGTCAATTCCTAACGCTTACACTGCCACACAAACACCTTTGCCAAATCACAGCCAAGCTGATTCATTGCTAACGTCAACTGCTCAGCAATACTTTTTGTCGACTTCATATATTGCCGCCCAACAAGATCAGCACAGAACAACAACAATTTTACCGCCGTCAAATAATGTCCAACAAGACCAGCACAGAGCGTCATCGTTGCCGCCGCAACAGGATTATAATCTGCCAACACTAACAACGTCAATGGGACAATTTTCGTCACATCAGCCATACATCCGAAAACTTCAAGATTTGCCACCATTTTCTGGATCTCCAGAACAATGGCCAATGTTTCAAGTGGCTTATTGGGAGACTACCCATGCCTACGGATACACCAATTTGGAAAACTTGTCTCGTCTGCAGAAAGCTCTTACAGGCGCTGCTAAAAATTTAGTTACATCGCTGCTTATACACCCCAACAATGTCGACACGGTTATGAGAACCCTAAACCATCATTTTGGTCGCCCAGAAATATTAATCCGAAGCCAGATAGACAAAGTACGAGCATTTCAGCAAATAAAATATAATAAAATGAGTGATCTAATTGAATTCAGCGTATTGACAGCCAATTTGACAGCGTTTTTAGAAAATAGCAATGCACAGCCGCATTTAAATAACCCAACTTTAATTGATGAGCTAGTAACCAAGCTACCTATGAACAAAGGCGAAGATTGGGCAAAGTACTTAATGGATCGAGTTATTGTATTTTCCGACTGGCTTCAGAATGTTGCCAGCTGTATCACGATAGCTCTTGGAAACATATTAACCATGCCGCCGTCTGACAACTGTAACGTTTCTCGTACCTCTAGGTAGGAATCTGAGCAGGTGTAGGGTATTATTCGTCGGATAGTACGCGCTTGCAGTCCGGCTCCGGCTCGTCGGCAAGTTGGGTGGGTGCTTTAAGGTTAACGAATAAGATTGCTCACAGAACGAGTACTAATATATTATATAAAATCGCGTACTGAGGAAAAAGGATATTAGGAGTGGGAAACAAGTAGAGTGGTACTGCGGAATACCTAAAATACAATCAGTCCGACACTTTCTTTTTGTTACACCAACAGGGGTGAACGCCCGCCCTACCATGATCCTTAAGGGCCAAATGTCAGAATAAGGATCCCTAAAAAAATGTCGCAAGACCGCTAACCTATATCCCCATATTGCAGCATGGCTTCCCTAATAGAAATAAATTAGTTCATGTTCAAATTCAATATATTTCTAGACATCATGTTATTTCCGTTTTATATACTAGTTTTAATAAACAAAAAAAAATTTACAAACTAAAGAAAATCGACAATACTATATTCTAACCATTATTTGTATGAGTGGGTGGCGGTAGAGAAAAAAAATTTTAATGTATATCCAGTTATGAATTATTATTGTAAACTGCAATGCCAAATTCAAAAGAAGTTGTACGTTAATCCGTTAAAGCAAAATGTTTGTCTTTATATGTATGACAGCCCGAAAGTATGCTGCTTTTCTATTTTTTTTTATTTTTTCATTACGTTTGTGCCAATAGCGAACCGACCGAAAAGCTTTTATATATTTCGACAAAAACGATAAAGTAAATGAAGTATAACACTTACGGCTTTATATTCCCACGATGAAAGATCTTTCAGTGTGTGCGTGGCCGGTGATTGCTTGGTACATGTCTGAAATAAAAGCTTAAGATCGGGTTCGGGTCTCGGGTGAGCTTTTGCTAAGCAAAAGTAAATTTAAAGCGGGCAACAAATTTAACGTTAATTAATCAATATTTAAAGTACATTCATTTTTGCTTATGGCATTTGCATTACTTGCGCTGGTTAGCCTGGTTTTTTTTTTCTTATGTATTTAATAAATGAAAATTTAATTTCTTTTAGTTTGTAGGCACCACCATACCACACTCGCAAATTACAAAAGCATATAGAATTTTTTTACAGCACACTAGTTACAATAATGCCATTTGTGCATTCACCGTATAACAATTTGAGGTTGGGGACAATGCGATTATAAGGGTCAGTTTTTCACCATCTCCGGGGTCTCAGAGTTGCAAATTTGAAATGGCAGATGAAAGCCAACGCACACCAGAAGAGAATTCCCACGAAACGAAATCAATCCGCATAAACCGAGTCCAACGGCAGCGAAGTCTGAATTGGGCAATCGCAGCGGTGTGACGTCACTTAGTCGAGTCACAAACCACCTTCGATCCAACAACGCAGAGCTTTCGCACCACTTGGCTGCGGGATTAGAGCAGCTGCGCCTGAGCACTAAGTGCCGACTCTGTCGTGCAAAGAAAGTCAAACAGAGACACACAAACACATGGATTAGACACTGTTCACCTCGATTAAGTTGAACTGCTTACCCGTTTCGGAATCGGCACCACTATAGTTGGGTTTGAATTTAAATTCAAACTGGTAGCACCGAAATTGATCGGGGACTGTGGGTTGGCAAAACAATTTCTGTTTGAAAAAAAATGTAAAATTAGCTTGCTTTTTGATTTCAAGCTGCACAGGGCATACTTACATATGCCAATTGACCTTTTCTGGTTGCACAATAATAGATTTTTTTTTTTTTTCTAACTTAATTTCACAGCGATTTAGTCGCGCACAACTGGTTACTATGATGGCCACGAGGTGAAAAGATCGCTTGTGAAAATTGTGGGAGCATAAAGGCATGATTCTTTGGAAATTCTTTTTTGTGTTTCTTATTTGCAGTTTTGGGTCGCTACCAGGGATGCAATATAAGCAACTCAAAAAGGTATTACCAACTTTTGGTTACTAAAGTTACCACTTAAAGGGACGGAAAAAATAAAAAAACGTCGAATTTATTCATACCAATTTACATTATGTTCATAATATCTAAATTGTTTATGGCAAAAACTTCTTTCCTTACAACAAATTATACTAATTTATGTGGACTATAAATTAATGCTGGCATCACCGCTATCAGCTGGTCGCTTGCTAGCTGCTTGCACTGCTTGCACTGCTTGAACTGGTGGGCAAATAACTAGAATCAATTTGCGTTGCCTACTTCTAGGCGGGGTCCGCAAAACTACATATTCTAATTGCAATGATCTAAGAAAAATTATTTAAAATTATATGAAACGACAAGCGGAACTTTACACTCTCCCCGGCCAAAATCACACTTAAGAGGGTTGCAAGCCTCGAAAGGGTGATCACCGCTTGGAGGTTACATACTCCGGTTAATCAAGGGGACACGTCATGGCTTTATATCTTTGGCATGATACTTGCCCACGTATCTACCACTTAAGTCTTCAATTTCGTAATAACTGTTGCCAAGTTTACGTTGAATTCTCGCTTTTACAAAAACTGGGGCTAATTTCGCACTGAATCCCTTTGTGAAGTTGCTTTGGGTGAAATTACGTCTGTACACTTCTTGACCATTTTTAAAATCAACATCCCGGCTTCTAAGATTATAAGTGCGCTCGTTGCAAGCAAACTGCTGCTGAATACCTTGTTGAGCTTTTTGTCTGATTATTTCAAACGAGTCATCTCTTTCAAAACGTACCGTTCGATCTTCAAGCATGTTCGAATTCCGTAATAGCTGATATGTTGCGCCATTGGTGATCATATGCTGACCAAAAGCTACACGGTAAGGACTCGTATGAATAGCCGAGTGTTTGCTAGATCGTAATGCACAGCTAATGTGACTTAATTGGGAATCCCAGTTTAACTGATTTGGCTCGATATAAGTCTTGATGGCAGCAATCACCGACCTATTAACTCTTTCTGACGCGTTGGCCTGTGGTGAATATATAGCCGTGTAGAAATGTTTTATGTTGTATTTGTTTAGCAACTCGTTAAACTTATTTGACTTAAATTGTACACCATTGTCTGAAACTATTGTTTCGGGTACGCCGAAACAATGAAACAAATCTTCCTCCAAAAATCTAATTATGGCCTCTGCTTAAATTTTTTGACGGGCCTTACAAAAGGGAAATTTAGAAAAATGGTCTAGAACCACAAAAATTCCAATGTTACCAGATCTGCTTCTAGGATATGGACCTAGGAAATCAACATAAATCTTCTGAAAGAATCTATCGGTCTCCGATGACTTTCCTAATGGTGGTTTCAAACTTTGATTGGGGTGCTTGGTAGTTTTACAAACGGAACAATTATTTATAAACGTTGTTACATCAACTACCATCTTGGGCCAGTAAAAGTATCGACGTAATGTCTCTAATGTTTTATTTATGCCACGATGAGCGGCTAAAGGATCTTCATGACTGCGTTTCACTAATTCCGGCACCATTGACACGGGAATCCACAATTTCCAGCACAAGTCATCCGCTACTGCATCCCCAGTGGCATGCTCCGTGCGTCGATATACATAATTATCTAGCACTTTCATATCTGGTAGGTGGGATTTATTACGCTCCACGCTAGATTTTATTTCCCTATATTCTGGTGAAGAAAAATGGTCGGATGTCAAATCTATCAAGCTGTCTAAGCCAATGGCCGATAGATCTTCAGTAAAAACACGAGATAATGCATCTGGCACTAGATTTTCACTACCTTTGCGATGGAAAATTTTGAAGTTATAGCCTTGTAATTTTAAAGACCATCTGGCTAGTCTAGAGCTTAAATCTGTCTGAGACATTAACCACTTTAATGACGCATGGTCAGTGTATATAGAAAATTCCTGGCCTTCAACATAAGCTCTAAACTTCTTGACGCAAAGAATGGCAGCAAGGCACTCCTTCTCAGTTACCGAATAGTTTCGCTGGCATTGGTGGAGTTTACGGGACATAAAAGCAATAGGGGCGTCGTTTCCCTGTTCATCTTTCTGCATCAATACTCCACCTACTCCAGTGTGGCTTGCATCGCAGTGAATTGTAAAAGGGGCAGAGAAATCCGGGCTATGCAGCACAGGAGCATTGCACATTTGGAGTTTTAACAACTCGAATGCCTTTTGAGCCTCGTCTGTTCAAACAAACTTTCGATGGCTCTTTAGAGTGTCCGTGATAGGTGCAGCCAATCCTGCATAATTTTGAATGAACTTGTGGTACCATCCCGTGACACCTAAGAATCTTCGAACTTGACGAACCGATCGGGGAATTGGAAATTCTTTTATGGCCGAAACTTTGTCAGGATCGGTTTGAATAGTTCCGTTACCAATAATATGGCCCAAATATTTAACCTCTTTTTGACAGAATTTGCTTTTTTCCACATTGATCGTTAATCCAGCTTGCGCTAATCGAATGGCTAATTCTTTTAAAACGCTGATATGTCTATCAAAAGTATCGGATACGACCAGCAAATCGTCGAGGTATATAAAAATTTCGTTCCGCAAAGAGGCTGGTATAACTTTGTCCATCAATTTGGACATCGTTTGAGGAGCATTGCATAAGCCGAAGGGCATTACCGTAAACTGAAAGAGAGGCCTTCCCGGAACAGCAAATGCCGTCTTCCCACGCGCTGATTGTTCAAGCGGGATTTGCCAGTACGCGTCTTTTAAGTCGATACTCGTAATATATTGAGCCTTTGGCAATCGACTTAAAATACCATCAATTACTGGCATGGGATACGCGTTTTTAACAGTAACCCCATTGACCTTACGACTGTCGATGCATAAGCGCACCTTCCCGGGCTTCTGAACCAGTACTACGGGAGACGACCAAGGACTGTTAGATTCCTCAATGACTCCAAGTTGTAGCATCCTATCTAATTCTTTATACATAAGCTTCTCTACTGCTGGCGATACCGCATAATGACGCTGTTTTATGGGCTTTGCATCGCCTACGTCTATTTCATGAGTCAGCCAGTTAGTTTTGCCGAGTCCTTTTTCAGCAAAGGATGGAAATGCTTTGATAGCTATTGCTAATAGCTCCTGTTGGTGAGACGTAAGAGGAGTTTGGTGTTCATCACAACAAAGTTGGCTGATAGTGAGGCTCTGGCATTTATTGGCTAAAAATACAAACGATTTCCAAAAATCGATGCCTAAATACAGATCTTGGGCTAAAGTAGGTACAATATAAAAAGTTATAGACTTGTTGAGGTTACGAAAGCTAACAGGCGTTGTGAATTTTCCAACAATTGATTGTCGTTGGCCATCTGCTGTACGTACTGCTGACGAAAGAGGGTTATATAATTCTTTCTTGAGCACCAACTCAGCTGCAAACTTGCCACCAACACAGCTGATCGAGGCACCTGTGTCCATGAGTCCACTAAGTGTCTTATTGAGTATCTGGACTTCCGCGTATGGACGCCAATCTTGACTGTTGCTTACAACAGAACTTAATAGTGCCTGCTTTAGCTCCTTTTGCTTGACTTTATAAGCTAGCCAACGAACTTTCTTTCTATTGTTTGTTAACTTTGCATTGGGGGTCTCGAATTGGGGATTTTGCATCTGTCGATGCAGTGGTATGGCTGGTAATAAAGATAAATCAGGTAAAATATTATCCGAGTTGGGTGCCCTGGAGGCTACTCCGTATTCGTGGCTATCGAAGCTACTGATTTGCGTGCACTTATCTGCGCACGCGCTTGACCGTTTTTTGCTGAGCATTTACGGCATGAAGGTTTGTAAGTATCGGCCTTGCCGCAACCATAGCAAAAGACACGGCGCTCTGCTACGCAATCCTGATAACGATGACCATTAGCGCCAAAATTCCAACAGGAAAGGGCTATAGCCGCTAAGTCGCCATCGACGTCATCAGTATCGATCTCATCTTCGTTAGCCATTTCCGGCTGAGAATAAACTTCACTCACAAACCGTTTTGGAGGAGCACGAGGAACAGGTTTGTCCATCGTTTTCAAAAACCTCTCTCGTTTGCGTACTATTTCTCGAAGCTGAACTATGGTGTATATTGGCACATATAAAATCTCGTGCTGGGTAACTGGCAATAAGTTGGCACGCAACACTTCTAATAACGATAGTTCGGACATAGGTTGCACAAGTCGATCAGCTAACGATACGATTGCCTCATAAAACGTGTCAAAGGACTCGTTTGGCTTTTGTTTACGTTCCGAGATAGCAGTCCGAATTTCTAGGTCGGTTCGACCATCTTTAAACTGAGCTTGAAGTGCTTTACTTAATGACTTCCAATCAATATGGTCTACGCTCTTATGATACCGCCAGAACCATTCGCTGGCGATACCTTCAAAGAGGTTGCTCGCATAGCGAGAAAGTAAGCCAAAGTTTCCATCCAGAGTCTGATGCGTGAGAGCTTCGACTCTATATAGGAAATCATCTACTGAAATAGCTGAGTGTCCTGAGAATCGCACTTTCCAATTAGCAATTATTTGACTGATGCGATCAGGACGCAAATTACTAGACTGCTGAGATCCAGTTTCAGGGGTAGTCCTGTTTTGAGATCTATACCCCACTCCTACACGATTCGGCAAACCAAGAAAATCTTCAAAGGATTGGTGTTGCATAGCTGGGGAAAAACCTGGGGGTCTTGGCTCGGCTACAGATCGAGCTGAAGGACCTGCAGTTTGCAGATTTAAGCTTTGAAACCCAGCTGCAATCGCTTGCGATAAAAATTGGGTCTGCTGCGTCATCACTGCAGACATAGCATTTAAAATGGACTGCTGTATCTCATTAGCCATTACTCTATTCGCTTGTTCGGGAATATATGAATTCGAATCTTCACCACCTGCTACCAGATTGGCAGCCTCTGTGCCACTTGCAACCTCTGTTTCTGATAGTGAAGGTGTATTAATCTGTGCTGCGGTCTTAGACCTGGTCATAGTGCCTGAGGTCGCGGCCTGTGCGGTTTCTAATTCTTGTGCTAAACTCAATGTAGATTTACTGAGAGCAGTACGACAGACTTTTTTATTACCAGGTCGAGTATTAAAACAGACGTGATGAAAGACATGGTTGCAACCTGTTGTTAATAGCTGATTTGGGTGTTCGACTTCCCTAGTACAAACACAGCAAATAGGCTCTTGGTCATGCATCTGGTGTATATCCTCTTGACTATTCTGTGCCATGATTCTTACTGATACTTATTAGTTAACTAGTACTACAAATACTTCTAATAATTTATTATATATATATATAAGACCAAAAATTTTCAAAGACGGCAAATGAAAATAAAAATGTCATCAAAAGAGCGAGAAATAGCTTAACGTCAAATATATTCAAACGATTCAAAATATCATAAAATAATTAGGGAAAAAAAACCATGCATGCGCTATAAGGATAATAGGAAAGGTCTACATTCTTGATTGTATATTATCACGGGTATACAATTTTGCTCGCTGTAACTGTTCAGCGGATGGCCGTAGAACTTATCCACGATAATACCATTTTCCAGCGAGAACGTTAGCTAGCAAGCGAAACTATCAAAGGATTCTTCATTAGTCGGCTATCGGATATCGTCAGTACATGCAAACGCATATATACGTATCCAAATCTACGCCACTTGAATGCAAATAGAATATGGCATTAGCTATTATTTTAGAAATAGCCAACTCTTCATCATATCTATTTAAATCCAAGACATGAAGGTGGGGAGCAGATCGTATTAACAATAGACATGGCCCTAGTGTTATTTTAGAAACACTAGCTCTTCGTCATATCCTTGCAATACTAAGCAGGGAGCACAAAATGCTTGAATTCATATTAGATATGGCATTAGTGTTATTTTTAAAACATCTAACTCTTCGTCACACTAGTTAAATCCAAAGCATGTACATCGGGAAAAAAAATTACTGGGAATGAAAGGGTGGGAAAAAAAAAAATCAATAGGTGTTGTTGACTATTAAAAGTTTTCTAAATCGGGATGCAATCCTTAAGAAACTAAGTTGCAAAACTATTTCATTGAAAATAATTCTGCACCTGAATAGCTCAATGGATGCACGTTTGGGAGTGCAATAATTAGACATGTACTTTAAAATTTGAGCTGTCCGACTGAACCCCAAAAACTAAAATACATTCGCCTAAATATCGGCCCCACGTTGGGCGACAAATAATTAATACTGTAACGTTTCTCGTACCTCTAGGTAGGAATCTGAGCAGGTGTAGGGTATTATTCGTTGGATAGTACGCGCTTGCAGTCCGGCTCCGGCTCGTCGGCAAGTTTGGTGGGTGCTTTAAGGTTAACGAATAAGATTGCTCACAGAACGAGTACTAATATATTATATAAAATCGCGTACTGAGGAAAAAGGATATTAGGAGTGGGAAACAAGTAGAGTGGTACTGCGGAATACCTAAAATACAATCAGTCCGACACTTTCTTTTTGTTACACCAACAGGGGTGAACGCCCGCCCTACCATGATCCTTAAGGGCCAAATGTCAGAATAAGGATCCCTAAAAAAATGTCGCAAGACCGCTAACCTATATCCCCATATTGCAGCATGGCTTCCCTAATAGAAATAAATTAGTTCATGTTCAAATTCAATTTATTTCTAGACATCATGTTATTTCCGTTTTATATACTAGTTTTAATAAACAAAAAAAAATTTACAAACTAAAGAAAATCGACAATACTATATTCTAACCATTATTTGTATGAGTGGGTGGCGGTAGAGAAAAAAAATTTTAATGTATATCCAGTTATGAATTATTATTGTAAACTGCAATGCCAAATTCAAAAGAAGTTGTACGTTAATTCGTTAAAGCAAAATGTTTGTCTTTATATGTATGACAGCCCGAAAGTATGCTGCTTT
Source organism: Drosophila phalerata (assembly GCA_951394115.2). Taxonomy (NCBI): domain Eukaryota; kingdom Metazoa; phylum Arthropoda; class Insecta; order Diptera; family Drosophilidae; genus Drosophila; species Drosophila phalerata. The sequence continues at coordinate 13,699,116 of OX596006.1, read as the reverse complement.
TCTATTTTTTTTTATTTTTTCATTACGTTTGTGCCAATAGCGAACCGACCGAAAAGCTTTTATATATTTCGACAAAAACGATAAAGTAAATGAAGTATAACACTTACGGCTTTATATTCCCACGATGAAAGATCTTTCAGTGTGTGCGTGGCCGGTGATTGCTTGGTACATGTCTGAAATAAAAGCTTAAGATCGGGTTCGGGTCTCGGGTGAGCTTTTGCTAAGCAAAAGTAAATTTAAAGCGGGCAACAAATTTAACGTTAATTAATCAATATTTAAAGTACATTCATTTTTGCTTATGGCATTTGCATTACTTGCGCTGGTTAGCCTGGTTTTTTTTTTCTTATGTATTTAATAAATGAAAATTTAATCTCTTTTAGTTTGTAGGCACCACCATACCACACTCGCAAATTACAAAAGCATATAGAATTTTTTTACAGCACACTAGTTACAATAATGCCATTTGTGCATTCACCGTATAACAATTTGAGGTTGGGGACAATGCGATTATAAGGGTCAGTTTTTCACCATCTCCGGGGTCTCAGAGTTGCAAATTTGAAATGGCAGATGAAAGCCAACGCACACCAGAAGAGAATTCCCACGAAACGAAATCAATCCGCATAAACCGAGTCCAACGGCAGCGAAGTCTGAATTGGGCAATCGCAGCGGTGTGACGTCACTTAGTCGAGTCACAAACCACCTTCGATCCAACAACGCAGAGCTTTCGCACCACTTGGCTGAGGGATTAGAGCAGCTGCGCCTGAGCACTAAGTGCCGACTCTGTCGTGCAAAGAAAGACAAACAGAGACACACAAACACATGGATTAGACACTGTTCACCTCGATTAAGTTGAACTGCTTACCCGTTTCGGAATCGGCACCACTATAGTTGGGTTTGAATTTAAATTCAAACTGGTAGCACCGAAATTGATCGGGGACTGTGGGTTGGCAAAACAATTTCTGTTTGAAAAAAAATGTAAAATTAGCTTGCTTTTTGATTTCAAGCTGCACAGGGCATACTTACATATGCCAATTGACCTTTTCTGGTTGCACAATAATAGATTTTTTGTTTTTTTTTCTAACTTAATTTCACAGCTATTTAGTCGCACACAACTGGTTACTATGATGGCCACGAGGTGAAAAGATCGCTTGTGAAAATTGTGGGAGCATAAAGGCATGATTCTTTGGAAATTCTTTTTTGTGTTTCTTATTTGCAGTTTTGGGTCGCTACCAGGGATGCAATATAAGCAACTCAAAAAGGTATTACCAACTTTTGGTTACTAAAGTTACCACTAAAAGGACGGAAAAAATAAAAAAACGTCGAATTTATTCATACCAATTTACATTATGTTCATAATATCTAAATTGTTTATGGCAAAAATTTCTTTCCTTACAACAAATTATACTAATTTATGTGGACTATAAATTAATGCTGGCATCACCGCTATCAGCTGGTCGCTTGCTAGCTGCTTGCACTGCTTGAACTGGTGGGCAAATAACTAGAATCAATTTGCGTTGCCTACTTCTAGGCGGGGTCCGCAAAACTACATATTCTAATTGCAATGATCTAAGAAAAATTATTTAAAATTATATGAAACGACAAGCGGAAGTTTACACAACACATAAGATAAGCGTAACCAGAAGAATATGACATTCACTACTTATGAACAGCAGGAATCAAGAATGTGCTTATTCTGCAAAAAATATCATAAGCTGTATCAATGCGATGACTTCCGCAAGCAAAGTGTGAAAGAAAGATGGGAAATCATAAAGAACTAGTCGAACGGTGCTACAGTCGAGCATACTTGACTGTCGGAGACCCCGTACTTACTATCCAAAAGCAGCCACCGCTAAAAATTAAATAATATTTAAAATAAACTTAAAATAACTTATACTTTATATGCCTTCCTAGGGTCTTCTGTTAAACAATATTTATGAACACTATTCGCATTATTTATCTAATTAAGTTACACTCGTCAAATCGCAAAGTCAATTTCAAAATCACTCGAAGACAACGCGCAAAAAAGAATTGAAGAAGAGCCAATGTAAAGTCAAATAGACATACATATGCGTAAAGCATTAGGGAGAGCGAGACAGCCATATACACAATTCTAAGATCTGTTAAGTGCACACATACATACATATTTAAGAACGCGACAAAACAAAAGAAGTTTCTAGCTTAACATTTACATACATATTTGGTAATGTTAAGCATATGTAAGCCCTTAACAGAGATTAAACTAAAACTACATGTCCAATATGAAAAATGTTAAAATAAATAAATTACACTAGGCAACAAATTGCAACTTTTTTCTTCTGAATTGGACCAAACCGACTTTTTTGGATAGATTTGGGGCCCCAAACACCGAAAAACATTTTTTTTTTTTTTTTCTATGGCAGAATTTTTTTTTGAAATTTGGCTGTTTTTATAGTGCTTTTTTTTAGAGGTACGCCCACTTTTGTCATCATTACACCCGAATGCCAAAACCGATATTCAAAAGCTTTACTTTTACTGAAAGCTAATGAATATACCTATAATTCATCTATACACAGTCTAAGATTAAAGTTAGTAGTTTAAGAGCTATTAATTTTTGAATTAAGAAAATGATGATTTTTTCAAAGCTTTTTTTTTAGCTTTTTTTACTTTAAAATTCGAGGAAAAGTCGAAAAAAATTTATTACATTTTGTCTTTAATTTTATTTGCATAGCTGCATTAATTACGCGTCGTCACAGATAAGTCTTATCAAAATCTGTGAAGAGACGGCGATATAATATTTTTTTGTGTCTAGGCTTGTTTTTGTCGACTTTTTTGACTTCCTTGTAGAGTGGCATAACCTTTTGTATGAAATTTTTTTGTGATTTTCGAGATATCTTAACCAATCTTACATAATATCAATTTGTTAATATTTTACACATTTTGACCATATTTGGTTCAAATCGGTCTACTATATCATATAGCTGCTATAGGAACAATCGACGGAAACTAAAGTGTTAAAATTAAAAACTTTTTTGTTATTTGATATATTTTAACTAAACTGACTGAATATGCATTTAAGATGGTCATCTGAACTATTATTGTTATTTGATATATTTTAACTAAACTGACTGAATATGCATTTAAGATGGTCATCTGAACTATTAAATTTGCTTATCTATATATATAAAATTGCTTGACCTCATTCATTCACTGACTTAGCATTGCACATGCCAAATGGCTAAAAATACAAGTCTGAAACTTGGCCAAAATAAACTTAAGATAATTTCATCGGCGTTTAAGACGCTATTTTGTAATATTGTAAGTGGAAGTGCGTCAAAATCGAGGTCAAAGTTCGCGTGTATTTTGATTTATATATAGCAGCGTTTGGTCAGCCGGCAGGCGAAATGGTTAGGTAGTGCAGAGGATGGTGTGTTAGACCCAGGAGCGTGCAGGCACTGGTTCAAACCCCAGCAAGGGCAAGAATTTTTTTTAAATTTTTCTTTTTGAATTTAATTTTTTTAATACTTTTTTTAGTTTTACGATATTTTACAATTTAATAAAAGTCGGGTTACTATATAGTGTAGCTACATCGCGCTCACATTAATCTTCAGTATGAAAAACTTTTTTGTTTCTTCAGCTATCTCAGTGGCAGCGGGCAGCGTGAATATAATTATGTTTCTCATAAAAAAAAAATTTTACTTTGATTTATATATAACAGCGTTTGGTCAGCCGGCAGGCGAAATGGTTAGGTAGTGCAGAGGATAGTGTGTTAGACCCAGGTGCGTGCAGGCACTGGTTCAAATCCCAGCAAGGGCAAGAACTTTTTTAAAATTTTTTTTTATCCTTTTTTTAATTTAACGATATTTTACAATTTGATAAAAGTCGGGTTACTATATAGTATAGCTACATCGGGCTCACATTAATCTTCAGTATGAAAAACTTTTTTGTTTCTTCAGCTATCTCAGTGGCAGCGGGCAGCGTGAATATAATTATTCGTTTCTTTTTTTTTTTTAAATGTTACTTTGATTTATATATAGCAGCGTTTGGTGAGGCGGAGGACTAACATAAGTGAGTTGGTAGTGCAGAGGATGGTGTGTTAGACCGAGGCGTTCGCCGGCGCACGATCACACCCCAGCAAAGGCAAGAATTAACTTTTTCTTAAGTTCTTTTTTAAATTCAATAATATTTTACAATTTGGTGAAAATCGGGTTACAGTACAATATGGCTACACCCTGACCAAATTTGGTCATTATCGAGTAACTATATCATATAGCTGCCATTGGAACAATTGGATGGAAATTAACTTTTACTATGAAAATTATTTTCGTTTTGAGCTATCTCAACCAAACACTTTATTTACTAAATGTTAAACCCTGTTCAAATTTGGTCTAAGTCGGATGAGTTATAATATAGATGACATATGAACGTCGGTTTCAAAATAACCTTTAATATGAAAAATATTTTTAATTTTTGCAATTTCTTAACAAAACTCACAGATTTGCTTTTGCACGCCAAATTTCTAACTTTTCTGTCAAATCTAGCAGCGTGCATACAATTGTTCGATTCTTTTACTTAAATTGTTATATTATATAATTTTATTGCTACTTATAACATTCAGAAGGGAATTTCCAACAACAACAAATTTTTAATTCTTCTCTGATTACTGATAATAATTGCTTTGTACGAACGGTGAAAAAACGTGGTAGTCTAATATGTATAAGAAGGTATCATGTCATTTAGCAAGTACTGATAACTGATCCATCAGAATTAAAGAGAGATTACTGATTAAAAAATCTGATTAAATAAACCCAATGTTAGAGAGACGACCCTTTCCTATAAAATGTCAGAAACTTTAGTTTTAATGCCTTCTCTTGCACATATTTTTGCTAATTTTATTCTTTTTTCTACACGCAAACACGTTAATGTGATCGGATTTCAGACTCAACAGATTTGTATGGTGCCTGGGCAACAGATTATTTTTATAGATAAAAAATTAATTCAAGACAAATATAAGAAGTGCTTCGCTCTTTTACGCTTCAATTCCGCGAGCGAAGCGAGCCGGGGGTTGGTGAGCGAAGCGAGCAGGGGGCGGAGCCCCCTAGTATATATATTAAGCTATATTAATTACCCATCGTTTGGTATGTTTACCGTTAAAATCTATGGAAGAACGACTAAGTTATTAGCATATAAACAATGAAAGAATTTTGACGCAAAGGTTAATTTTCGACTGAACGGTCCCATGGCAGCTATATGTTATAGTGGTCTGATTCCAACCAACTTTGGAGAGGTTGTATAAGACTATACAAGATTCTAAATTTGTAAGTTTGGTACAGATAACTTAAAAAATAAAAAAGTTTTTCATACTAAAGGTAGTTTATCGACCGTTCGTATCGATCGTTCCTATGGCAGCTATATGATATAGTGGTCCGATTTCAACCAAATTTTATAAGAATATAAGGGGCAATTAAAATAACGTAATTCATGAGTTTGATTGAGATATCTCCAAAAATAAAAAAGTTTTTTATACTAAAACTTGATTTTGTACCGATCGCTCCTATGGCAGCTATATGATATAGTGGACCGATTTGAACCAACTTCGGTTAGGATGTCTAAGATCATCATAAATGCATATTCTACCAACTTAGTTAAAATATCTCAAAAAACAAAAAAGTTTTTCATACTAAAGCTTGATCTTACACCGATCGGCCCCATTACAGCTATATGATATAGTGGAACGATTTGAACCAATTTTGGTAACGATATATAAGATAACAAAGAATACACATTTTGTGATTTTGGTTGAAATTTGTAAAAAAATAAGAAAGTTTTTCATACTAAAGGTGGATTTTCAACCGATCGTTCCTATGGCAGCTATATTGAATAGTGAACCGATTTGAACCAAATTTGGTAGGGATATAAAATCCATTATAAGATACACAACCTGTGAGACTGGTTGATATATCCCAAAAATCAACAGAGCTTTTCATACTAGCACTTGATTTTCAACCGATCGTTCCTATGGCAGCTATATGATATAGTCGACCGATTTGAACCAACTTTGGTCATTATGCGAAAAACAACATCAAATTGATTTCCTGTGAGTTTGGTTAGGATATCTCAAAATACACAAAAAATTTTCATACTAAAAGTCATGCCGCTCTACAAGGAAGTCAAAAAAGTCGACAAAAACATATCTTAAACGACGCTCAAATAATGCAGCTTTGCAAAAAAAAATGAAAACCCCCGTTCAAATTTTTTTTCGAGTTTTCCTTGAATTTAAAAAAAAAATAAGCTAAAAAAATAAAAACTTAAAAAAAAACATTTTCTTACTAACTTTAATCTTAGACTGTGTATAGATGAATTATAGGTATATTCATTAGCTTTCAGTAAAAGTAAAGCTTTTGAATATCGGTTTTGGCATTCGGGTGTAATGATGACAAAAGTGGGCGTACTTCTAAAAAAAAGCATTAAAAAAAAGCCAAATTTAAAAAAATTCTAAAAAAAAAAATTCTGCCATAGAAAAAAAAAAAATGTTTTTTGGTGTTTGGGGCCCCAAATCTATCCAAAAAAGTCGGTTTGGTCCAATTCAGAATTGGGCTGTTGCCTAGTGTTATTCAACACTTAATTCATATAGTAACATAATTGAAACTCAAAAATTATTTAAATAATATAATTGAATCAAAAGAAGTAAAAAGATAAATTTATTAAAAACATAAATTTACATGGTCAAGTTATAAGGAACTTTTACATAACATTTATATGAATGCCATAGTAAAATAATTTTAATAAAATGATTATAAATAAAATTATTTAAGCAATTTCTTAACAATATATATTCAATTCAATATGTCAACACAACATTTAAAATTAAAAATTTAATAATTAATAATAAAAATTATAAAAAAACTGCTAAAATTTTGCTGAAAAAAAGTTGTCCCAGCCGGGAATCGAACCCGCGTTCGATTTCCAAAAAGCTTATCCGACAGAGGCTCAACATACTGAGCCATCCTTGCACTTTGTAGTTTGGTCTCCCAAATTGTCATTTTACTTGTTTTAGTACTCAATTGCAAAATTTAAAAAAAATTTTATTTCAAAATTTTTAAAGAAATACTGATTTTTAATGTAAAATCATAATTAATAAATTAAAAGTCTTTCTCCCACGGCAGGACTCGAACCTACGTACATTGCCTGACTCCGCGGCTCAGCACACTGCGCCACAGAATCCCATGACTGATTGGACGCCAATTTGATATATGTTAACACACTTTTCATGTTATCAAGTTATTCATTTAAGTTTTAATTACTGCCCACGCTCATCGAGTCGAACAGCAATATTTATTATTTGAATATCATGGCTACTTACTGTCCGATCGGAATGAAATTTTCAGCAATAATCTAGGACACTAATTTCTATGTCTATGCAAAATCTTGAATCTCTAAGTTTTAAATTGCTCTTATAATTTGGGTATGAATTTTTTTTTTGTCGATTTGTGGGCGATGAAGGGGGCGTGGCCAAATTTTTAAACAAACTTGATCTGCTTGCAATATAGAGGAACCTACATACCAATTTTGGTGTCTCTAGCATTTAAACTGCTCTTTTAATATGTATATGAAATTTTCTATGTCGATTTTTGGGCGGTAATGGGGGCGTGGCCGAATTCTGAAACAAACTTGATCTGCTTGCAATATAGAGGAACCTACATACCAAGTTTGGTGTTCCTAGCTCTTATAGTCTCCGAGATCTAGGTGTTCATACAGACGTCAGGACGTCAGGACAGCAGGACGTCAGGACAGACGGACATTGCTATATCGACTCGGCTATTGATGCTGATCAAGAATATATATACTTTATAGGGTCTGCCCCGCCTCCTTCTGCCTGTTACGCACATTTTCGTTAAAACAAACCCAATAGACCCCTGTACTTTTTTTAAGTACGGGGTCTAAAAATCGTTTATGTTTTAGTTGCCTACGTCAAGGGCACTCAATACAGAATTACGCTCAACGAAGAGAGTGCAAAATAAATTCGTGCCAAAAGCTACACAATGCTTGCTTCACGATCAGAAACAGCCAGATAAAAACGAACAGCCAGCCAATACTGATAAGCCAAGTATTACTTGCACTACTGTGTTGCAAAATGAGTTTCCACAAAAAACACTCTTTAAATATGTACCTCTAGAAATCGTTGGACCAAAAGGAAATTGTAATATAATGGCATTTATTGATGAAGGATCAACAATATCTCTGATTGATGAATAAATTGCTGGAAGACTGGGTATAAAGGGAGAAAAAAACTTGATGACATTAAAATGGATCGGAGATAGATCGACAACTGAAATGTCGCAACAAATAATATTGGAAGTCAGAGCCACTTCTGCAGAGTCATCAGGCTACTGCATGAAGAATGTGAAAACCATCAAGAAATTACTTCTGCCAAGCCAAAGTTTACACTTACCTGAATTCTGTAAACAATACCCACACCTACATAAATTGCCAATCAGTAATCCAGGATCTGATTAACGAATTTTTAGACCCCGTACTTAAAAAAAATTCAGGGGTCTATTGGGTTTGTTTTAACGAAAATGTGCGTAACAGGCAGAAGGAGGCGTGGCAGACCCCATAAAGTATATATATTCTTGATCAGCATCAATAGCCGAGTCGATATAGCAATGTCCGTCTGTCCTGACGTCTGTATGAACACTTAGATCTCAGAGACTATAAGAGCTAGAGCCACCAAACTTGGTATGTAGGTTCGCCTATATTGCAAGCAGATCAAAATTTGGCCACGCAGGCATACTAAGTCCATTTCTTTTTTGGATCGGACTACTATATCATATAGCGCCCATAGGAACAATCGGTCGAAAATCAAGTTTTAGTATGAAAAGATTTATGAGATATCTCAACCAAACTGATACAATATGCATAAGATTCGGTTTTATATATCCTGTCCAAAGTTGATTCAAATCGGACCACTATATCATATAGCTGCCATGTGACCGATCGGGCGAAAATCAAGTCTTAGTATGAAAAACTTTTTTGTTTTGTGAGATATCTCAACCAAAGAAATATAATATGCATTAAAGTTAGTCTTCTATATTCTGTCTCAAGTTGGTTCAAATCGGACTACTATATCATATAGCTGCCATAGGACCGATCGGGCGAAAATAAAGTCTTAGTATGAAAAAGATTTATGAGATATCTCAACCAAACTAATACAGTATGCAAATAACTTGGTTTTATATATCCTGTCCGAAGTTGGTTGAAATCGGACCACTATATCATATAGCGCCCATAGGAACAATCCAATCGGTCGAAAATCAAGTTTTAGTATGAAAAAATTTTATGTTTTATGAGATATCTCAACAAAACTTATGGAATATGTTATTTAGTCTTATATATTCTGACCGAAGTTGGTTCAAATCGGTCTAATATATCATATAGCTGTCATTAAAAAAAGTAGTCGGAAATGTATTACAACGCTCTGCAACAGCATCTAGCGAGCAAAATATTCTTTAATTATTGTAGTCTTTTCTATTTCGATAGTAAGTACGGGGTCTCCGACAGTCGAGTATAGTCGACTGTAGCACCGCGAGCGAAGCGAACAGGGGGCGGAGCTCCCTAGTTTAATATTGACAAAAACCAAAGACGCCAGCTTTATCCGCCATATATAAAAGAGCAGAATATCTTCTGAAGGAGACGACAAGAAAAATTGACAAAGGATTTGAAACAGGACTTTTATAGAAACAAGAAGACATCGAAATGCCAAATAATTATAGTTCTGCCTTGAAACGTCTGGAGACAATAGAAAACAAGATGAAAAAGGATCAAGCCCTCTATCAGTGGTACAAAGATAAATTGTCGGACTACGTAGCAAAGGGCTATGCAAGAAAACTGTCATCTGCTGATGCTGAAAAGTTTGATAAGAAAACTTGGTAGCTGCCACATTTTGAGGTAAACAATATCAACAAAAATAAGCTGGAATTAGTGTTTGACGCAGCGGCAACTCATGAAGGGACATCACTGAATTCATGTTTAACAAAAGGCCCAGATTGCTACCAGCCTTTACCGCTGCCGTCGATATTGTTTAAATTTCGCCAAGGCCAAATCGGAATTTGTGGCGACATTAAAGAAATGTTCCACCGCGTAGCTATTCGAAAGGAGGATCGGGATTCGCAAAGGTTTCTATGGAGAAACTGCGATAGCTCCAAAACACCAGACGTTTATATAATGAATGCCATGATCTTTGGATCCGCGAGCTCACCTTGCTCGGCGCAGTTCGTTAAAAACATGAATGCGAAAGCCTCTGAAAATGAGTACCCAAGAGCGGTCAAAGCCATCGTTGAGCACCACTATGTGGATGAATATGTTGATAGTTTCAACAGTATTGACGATGCGCACTCAGTTATTAATTCTGTCATCAAAATACATAAGAATGGTAACTTTGAGCTACGAGGCTTCGTATCAAATTCTGTACAACTTTTGAAAAAACTGAATGTGACCGATAAGCCATTGGAAATGCCCACCAATTTAAATCAAACAGAGTCGAATACGGAAAAGATATTAGGATTACACTGGGAGCACTGCGCAGATTCTTTCTGTTTTGTTTTAAACTTTAAAAAAGTCCCAGTCACAGTCGCCGAAGCAAAAGCACCTCCAACTAAAAGACAGGTTTTGTCGATGGTGATGTCCATATTCGATCCTTTTGGATATATTGCTTATTTTGTCATAAAAGCTAAATTGTTAATACAAGAGCTATGGAGAACAAAAACAAGTTGGGATGAGGTTATTTCAGAACGCCATCATCAAGTTTGGTATGATTGGTATGACAAGATTCTTGAAACCAAAAACGTAAGCATTCCAAGATGCTATCATCCCCAATATTTTAATCCTGAGCCTGACATACAATTGCACGTTTTTGTAGATGCCAGTGAAGAAGCCTTTGCCGCCGTAGCCTATTTTCGAATGGAATACCAATAGGAAGTATCCGTCGTTTTTGTCATGGGAAAGGCGAACTGTAGTCCTATCAAGGCACTTTCTACTCCAAGGCTTAAGCTGCAAGCCGCTGTACTGGGGGTCCGAAAAGTGGATAGAAGGACCCATATTTTTATGCCACGAATGCCAAGAGTGGCCTATACAGCCTGCAGATATAAGAGAGCATGAGCAAACAGTTGAGTGACGCCAAAAATGTATATACACAATGACGGAAGAAACAACGCTTGACTTATTGGATAAATATTCCAATAAAAATGTTGGGTTCGTCGAGCTATTAACTTGTTCAAAGACAAGACTAACAACTGTTACAAATCATACCAGCCATTGACTGCTAACGAGATCAACAATTCGGAAATATTGATATGTCGATTAGTTCAACGTTATTTCAACGAAATTAATCAACTGGAAAATGGCCAGCATATCCCAAGTTCTAGTTCAATATCAAGCCTTACTCCTGAAATGGATGCAGAGGGTATTCTTCGCTTATCAGGGCGCATTGATAACGCCAGATGCGTGGGTCCTATGGTAAAGAGACCAATAATACTACCAAAAGACCACAAGCTGACATTGCTAATTGCAAAACATCACCATGAGCAGTGTAAACACCAAAACGTAGAGACCATGATATGCAATTTAAAACACACGTTTTGGATCCCGTGTGTTCGTCGTCTAGCAAAAAAGGTTCAGTCACTCTGTCAATTTTCCAAAAATCGCAAAGCAGTACCGAATCCGCCGTTGATGGGACAGCTCCCGATAGATCGAGTCTCTCCTTTTGTAAGGCCCTTTACATAAACGGGTGTAGATTACTTCGGACCGCTTACAGTGGCCATTGGAAGGCGCACGTAGAAAAGATGGGTCGCATTATTCACATGCATAACCGTTAGAGCTATACATCTTGAGCTGGCAAAGGATCTGTCTTCGGATGCAGCCATCATGTGTTTACGAAACTTCTGTTGTCAGAGGGGTGTGCCAATGAGGATCAGGAGTGACCAAGGCACAAATTTTGTTGGCGCTGGCAAGGAGCAATGGATAGAGGTTGTGAATGCAATGGCAATGGAAAGTGGTCGAATGGGTATTTAATACACCAGGAAATACGGCCGCTGGCAGTGCATGGGAGAGAATGGTGCGCAGTGTAAAGAGGGTGTTGGCATTTACTCTAAAAGAAAGGGTACCGCAGGTTGAGACGCTACAAGGTTTGCGAAAAGAAACCGAGAACTTAATAAATTCACGGCCCTTAACTCACATTCCTATTAATCATTCCGAAGCTGAACCTCTAACCCCAAACCATTTTTTGATTGGCTGTCGAAACTTTGTACAAACTCCAGCAAAAGACGAATAGGCGGTGTGCCTCTGAAATCAATGGCATATAAGACAACAATTGATGCAAACCTTTTGGAAAAGATGGATTCTGGAGTATTTTCCGAGCTTGACGCGCAGAAGGAAGTGGCATGCACGGGTCAAACCAATCATTAATTTGAAATTTGAGCTCATGAAGAGCAACGTACATGTAATCGATACTTTAAGCTTATTTGTAATCGACCTTAACTATGTTCGATAATTTGTTCTTTTTTACCATTCTTGAGTTGTGTGTGAAGACGATTGGTATGTACAATTTTGATCGCTTAGCATTTTAAAAAATATGAATTATTTTACAGATAATAAAACGTAGCATATCGTGTTAATCAAATATTTAAAAGAAACGTCGTCATCAATTTCACGATTGTTTTATTATTTTGGCCTCACATGCAATTGGAATCTGCAACACTGGCATTCTTTCTTCTCTGAAATGTTTGAAAAAAGCCAGAATTCCCGCCGCCCGCTGTTTTCGTTTTTTTACCGCATTATGACTTTGAAAATAGCCAGATTTGACGGGAAAAAAACTAAGTTAGCAACAGTGATAGCAACGTTCGTCTTGGATCGTGATCGTTTGTCAGCGTTCGTTACGATCGAGTCACGAGTCATAATCGAACTTGCTGGCTGATTTGATTTGATGCACACCCGTTTTGTTTAAACGATCGGATCGATCATCGAGTCATACTCGAGTTGACTCGTTTAAAAAATGTGCGAGCGCGGACGTTTGCGTTTACAATTATTGTGCGTTCTCACTGCTCCATAATGTGATATCATAATTATCAAAACGAGTCAAAACCTCCCCGAACTCATGGGCAATAAACAACTTCCACAAAAAGAATAAAAACAAACAATTGCAATTACACATGTTTGTTCGATGCAAAGAGGTTTAGATTTTTCAATGGAGGGTCCAACAGTTTCATGCCGTGGTCGCCGTGTTAATATTCAGTGGCATTTCGAAACCATCGTGAGGCTTATTGAAGCCGTGGAGGAGACGGAATGCCTCAGGAATATGTGCAGCGCAGAATACAAGAACCGCAATTTAAAAGAGGCTGGCTGGAGCAAAATTTCTGAGCAGCTGGGCGTCTGCAAGAAGGATGCGGTGAATAAGTGGAACAGCTTTAATTTGTCTACCCAGCATCTGCGCTTTGGCCTGGGTTCATCCTCCTCCTCTTGTAGCAGCCACAGCCCAATTGCTGCACATGTAAGAATTTCTGATTCTCGTGATCATTCATATATTATAAGAATTTTAAATCTTAAATACAAGGGCAAAATGAAATTTGTCAAAATTGTCTCGAAATGGCTTCACAATTGCGAACTAAAACCGACTTGCTCAATGTGCTTGTCACAATTTGATTAGGTTCAACTGATCTAATTCAACTGAAACAGCTGTTCAAATATTTTTAAACAAAATTGCGAGGGTTTCGGTCACAAAAAAATTTGCGACAATTCAGATTGAATTGTGTTTAGTGCTACGTGTATATTGTGTATTTAGGGGTGACAGTTATGTCAATCCCTATCGGATCCCACATAAATGCAATAGTATTTTTATACCCTGAGCCCATTAAAAATGGGCAAAAAAGGGTATAATGCATTTGGCAGAATGTATGTAACAGGCAGAAGGGGGCGTGGCAGACCCCAAAAAGTATATATATTCTTGATCAGGATCAACAGTCGAGTCGATTGAGCCATGTCCGTCTGTCTGTCCGTCTGTCTGTCTGTCCGTCTGTTTGAACGCGTCGATCTCAGAAACCATAAGAGCTAGAGACTTCAAACTAGGTATGTAGGTTTCTGGATACCGTACGCAGATAAAGTTTGTTTTTATTTTTGGATCGGACAACTATATCATATAGCTGCCATAGGAACGATACATCGAAAATGAAGTTTTTGTATGAAAAGCTTCTTTAATTTTTGAGATATCTCAACCAATCTCACACGATATATATTTGGGGCGGTATTATACATCCTGACCAAATTTGGTGCAAATCGGCCCACTATATCATATAGCTTTCATACAGTCGCTCTGCCGAAAATCAAGTTTTAGTATGAAAAAGTTTTTTGTTTTTTGAGATATCGTAACCAAACTGATAGAATATGTATCTGGGCTGGTATTATACATCCTGACCAAGTTTGGTCCAAATCGGCCTACTATATCATATAGCTGTCATACAGACGCTCTGCCGAAAATCAAGTTTTAGTATGAAAAAGTTTTTTGTTTTTTGAGATATCTTAACCAAACTGATAGAATATGCATTTATGTTGGTTTTGTACATTCTGACCAGATTTGGTTCAGATCGGTTCCATATATCATATAGCTGCCATTGGAATAATTGGTCAAAAAACCAACATTTATAAAAGAGTACCTGGGCTCAGGGTATCCTACTGTCGAGCGTGCTCGACTGTAGCCGCACCTCACCGCGAGCGAAGCGAGCCGGGGGTAGGCGAGCGAAGCGAGTAGGGGGCGGAGCCCCCTTGTTGCTTAAAGCATTTATTGTTAAATTTATTACGAGCTGCATACATACTAGGTGGAGTGAAAAGTAACCTACTTGGGAATGAAACTTTTGTTCAACATTTTTTTTTTTTTTTTTATTCAATTATATTTTAGAGCAGGCATGCCCACTGGGCATTGCCCAGCCCTATGCCCACGGGGTTCGTTTTGTTTTTGCATTTACCCACAAGATAGGAAAACGACGATCGTACACATGAACGGCACCAAGCACACAAAAAGCCAATACATGCAAACAATTAAGTGTGTATGCACTTCGTAGCCCGGTTGCAACTTAAACTATTAAAAATAAGCCAAAAAAGCCGCTAATCCGAATGAAATTTGTTGTTGCCTTGTCGGCGAGCTTGCACTGAAAGAAACCTTTTTTTTTGTTTTAGTTTTACTTATGTTCACCCTGTTGAAAATGTAAGCTAACTGATTGCTTCAATGTATTTGTGTTTCTTTTTGTGAATATTGCTGCGTGCCCAGCCGTATGCTGGGTTTGAGCATGCCTGTTTTAGAGTGATACCCTCATTCCACTGATTTTTTTAAAAAATTTTATTCCCGCCCGAAAAGTAATTTTCCGGATGGTCTAAAAATACTACTTTTCGGCGCTCCGCGGCGTCTATAATCTCCTCGCACGATTCGAATTTTTAATTTATGAATTATATTTTGTGGTTTGGGAAGTGATAATATTCCGAGGGAGTCAAATCCGTCGAGTCAAGTGGATGCGGACGCAATTAAAGCTCAAATCGTTGATTTTAGTCATGGTTTCGATGTTCGTATTTGTGGTCCAAAGTCAGCAAACGCGGCACCCATCGGCAGAATAACTTTTTAACTTTAACGGATCCCCTAAATACTAATCCTTGAAGAAACTGCTATCTCATGCACCTTCACTTTCTGGTCATCCAGCATCATTTCATTTTTTTTAGATTGTCCTGCGTAACCGCATTGGTGGGCTTGCCGTTGAGGACTTCATCGGAAGTGGAGTTGCGGCCACCATCAAACTATCGAACAAATATTTCAAAGTGTAATCTGAAGGAGCATAAGCCCCATAATATTAATCCAACTTTTCTTAAGTTTGGTTCGCCGTTTTCTCACTGCAAAAATAATTTCTTATGAGAAAACTCACGTAGAAATTTTATATGTCTGCCCAACTATGAATAGACTATAGTTGGGCAGACATATATGGAAAATTATCTTTTTTGCGATATCGGCGCATTAAGGCGGTCAAGGAGGTTACTTTTCACCGCACCTAGTAAAAGCACATAATATTATATAATAAAAGTAATATAACTTTTTTACAGACTAGAAAAAAGAATCAATCTCTAAATATAAAAAAAATTATACTTTTAGATTTTTTAATTTATTTTATTTTTTCATATTAATTTTTATTTAATATTTTAATTTTTAACACACATTTTTCATCACTTCATTTTAGTTTTAATCAATTGTTCTAGGTTGACATTAAATAAATAATATAATATTTAAAATTAAATGAATAATTTATTAAAATGTGTGTACATATTTTATATACAAATGCATTTACATAAATATAAATACTTATGCATGACATGCACACATTCACTTAAAAAACTTAAAAAAAAAAGAAGTAATATGCCCCACATTAAAAAGAGATAGTCCTATTTATCAAACATAACAATATATTTCATAAAAATACACTTCATTTCAGTATATATTTCATATTTGTTTTTCATAATATATTTTTTTCATATATTAGGCAAAGAAAAATGAGATTCAAGTATTACAATGTATCACATATTAAATATGAATAGATTCTTTTTTAGATTCTTATTTTTAGTTCCAATATTTGGATTTCACTGACTTCGTTGCTTTGTATGTAAATCCGTCATTTGGCTGCGGGAGTCGCAAACGATGCATTTTATAGCGGACGCAAGTCGCTCTGAAGGCACTGAACTCCCAGGTGTAATTAGATACCTGAGGGCGAGTGTAGACAGTCCCGGCATGGCCGCCTTATGCGAATACTATGGGATTACTTTCCCATGATGATGCGTCTTTACTCACTTGCTTTAGAGATCACAGAGTGACCAACTCACATATTTCATAAAATAAGAAAAAAAAAAAAATATCGCATATTTGATATATCGGCAAATCTAATATCGCGATATAAATATATAATTTTTTATGCCCACCAATTTAAATCAAACAGAGTCGAATACGGAAAAGATATTAGGATTACACTGGGAGCACTGCGCAGATTCTTTCTGTTTTGTTTTAAACTTTAAAAAAGTCCCAGTCACAGTCGCCGAAGCAAAAGCACCTCCAACTAAAAGACAGGTTTTGTCGATGGTGATGTCCATATTCGATCCTTTCGGATATATTGCTTATTTTGTCATAAAAGCTAAATTGTTAATACAAGAGCTATGGAGAACAAAAACAAGTTGGGATGAGGTTATTTCAGAACGCCATCATCAAGTTTGGTATGATTGGTATGACAAGATTCTTGAAACCAAAAACGTAAGCATTCCAAGATGCTATCATCCCCAATATTTTAATCCTGAGCCTGACATACAATTGCACGTTTTTGTAGATGCCAGTGAAGAAGCCTTTGCCGCCGTAGCCTATTTTCGAATAGAATACCAATAGGAAGTATCCGTCGTTTTTGTCATGGGAAAGGCGAACTGTAGTCCTATCAAGGCACTTTCTACTCCAAGGCTTAAGCTGCAAGCCGCTGTACTGGGGGTCCGAAAAGTGGATAGAAGGACCCATATTTTTATGCCACGAATGCCAAGAGTGGCCTATACAGCCTGCAGATATAAGAGAGCATGAGCAAACAGTTGAGTGACGCCAAAAATGTATATACACAATGACGGAAGAAACAACGCTTGACTTATTGGATAAATATTTCAATAAAAATGTTGGGTTCGTCGAGCTATTAACTTGTTCAAAGACAAGACTAACAACTGTTACAAATCATACCAGCCATTGACTGCTAACGAGATCAACAATTCGGAAATATTGATATGTCGATTAGTTCAACGTTATTTCAACGAAATTAATCAACTGGAAAATGGCCAGCATATCCCAAGTTCTAGTTCAATATCAAGCCTTACTCCTGAAATGGATGCAGAGGGTATTCTTCGCTTATCAGGGCGCATTGATAACGCCAGATGCGTGGGTCCTATGGTAAAGAGACCAATAATACTACCAAAAGACCACAAGCTGACATTGCTAATTGCAAAACATCACCATGAGCAGTGTAAACACCAAAACGTAGAGACCATGATATGCAATTTAAAACACACGTTTTGGATCCCGTGTGTTCGTCGTCTAGCAAAAAAGGTTCAGTCACTCTGTCAATTTTCCAAAAATCGCAAAGCAGTACCGAATCCGCCGTTGATGGGACAGCTCCCGATAGATCGAGTCTCTCCTTTTGTAAGGCCCTTTACATAAACGGGTGTAGATTACTTCGGACCGCTTACAGTGGCCATTGGAAGGCGCACGTAGAAAAGATGGGTCGCATTATTCACATGCATAACCGTTAGAGCTATACATCTTGAGCTGGCAAAGGATCTGTCTTCGGATGCAGCCATCATGTGTTTACGAAACTTCTGTTGTCAGAGGGGTGTGCCAATGAGGATCAGGAGTGACCAAGGCACAAATTTTGTTGGCGCTGGCAAGGAGCAATGGATAGAGGTTGTGAATGCAATGGCAATGGAAAGTGGTCGAATGGGTATTTAATACACCAGGAAATACGGCCGCTGGCAGTGCATGGGAGAGAATGGTGCGCAGTGTAAAGAGGGTGTTGGCATTTACTCTAAAAGAAAGGGTACCGCAGGTTGAGACGCTACAAGGTTTGCGAAAAGAAACCGAGAACTTAATAAATTCACGGCCCTTAACTCACATTCCTATTAATCATTCCGAAGCTGAACCTCTAACCCCAAACCATTTTTTGATTGGCTGTCGAAACTTTGTACAAACTCCAGCAAAAGACGAATAGGCGGTGTGCCTCTGAAATCAATGGCATATAAGACAACAATTGATGCAAACCTTTTGGAAAAGATGGATTCTGGAGTATTTTCCGAGCTTGACGCGCAGAAGGAAGTGGCATGCACGGGTCAAACCAATCATTAATTTGAAATTTGAGCTCATGAAGAGCAACGTACATGTAATCGATACTTTAAGCTTATTTGTAATCGACCTTAACTATGTTCGATAATTTGTTCTTTTTTACCATTCTTGAGTTGTGTGTGAAGACGATTGGTATGTACAATTTTGATCGCTTAGCATTTTAAAAAATATGAATTATTTTACAGATAATAAAAAGTAACATATCGTGTTAATCAAATATTTAAAAGAAACGTCGTCATCAATTTCACGATTGTTTTATTATTTTGGCCTCACATGCAATTGGAATCTGCAACACTGGCATTCTTTCTTCTCTGAAATGTTTGAAAAAAGCCAGAATTCCCGCCGCCCGCTGTTTTCGTGTTTTTACCGCATTATGACTTTGAAAATAGCCAGATTTGACGGGAAAAAAACTAAGTTAGCAACAGTGATAGCAACGTTCGTCTTGGATCGTGATCGTTTGTCAGCGTTCGTTACGATCGAGTCACGAGTCATAATCGAACTTGCTGGCTGATTTGATTTGATGCACACCCGTTTTGTTTAAACGATCGGATCGATCATCGAGTCATACTCGAGTTGACTCGTTTAAAAAATGTGCGAGCGCGGACGTTTGCGTTTACAATTATTGTGCGTTCTCACTGCTCCATAATGTGATATCATAATTATCAAAACGAGTCAAAACCTCCCCGAACTCATGGGCAATAAACAACTTCCACAAAAAGAATAAAAACAAACAATTGCAATTACACATGTTTGTTCGATGCAAAGAGGTTTAGATTTTTCAATGGAGGGTCCAACAGTTTCATGCCGTGGTCGCCGTGTTAATATTCAGTGGCATTTCGAAACCATCGTGAGGCTTATTGAAGCCGTGGAGGAGACGGAATGCCTCAGGAATATGTGCAGCGCAGAATACAAGAACCGCAATTTAAAAGAGGCTGGCTGGAGCAAAATTTCTGAGCAGCTGGGCGTCTGCAAGAAGGATGCGGTGAATAAGTGGAACAGCTTTAATTTGTCTACCCAGCATCTGCGCTTTGGCCTGGGTTCATCCTCCTCCTCTTGTAGCAGCCACAGCCCAATTGCTGCACATGTAAGAATTTCTGATTCTCGTGATCATTCATATATTATAAGAATTTTAAATCTTAAATACAAGGGCAAAATGAAATTTGTCAAAATTGTCTCGAAATGGCTTCACAATTGCGAACTAAAACCGACTTGCTCAATGTGCTTGTCACAATTTGATTAGGTTCAACTGATCTAATTCAACTGAAACAGCTGTTCAAATATTTTTAAACAAAATTGCGAGGGTTTCGGTCACAAAAAAATTTGCGACAATTCAGATTGAATTGTGTTTAGTGCTACGTGTATATTGTGTATTTAGGGGTGACAGTTATGTCAATCCCTATCGGATCCCACATAAATGCAATAGTATTTTTATACCCTGAGCCCATTAAAAATGGGCAAAAAAGGGTATAATGCATTTGGCAGAATGTATGTAACAGGCAGAAGGGGGCGTGGCAGACCCCAAAAAGTATATATATTCTTGATCAGGATCAACAGTCGAGTCGATTGAGCCATGCCGTCTGTCTGTCCGTCTGTCTGTCTGTCCGTCTGTTTGAACGCGTCGATCTCAGAAACCATAAGAGCTAGAGACTTCAAACTAGGTATGTAGGTTTCTGGATACCGTACGCAGATAAAGTTTGTTTTTATTTTTGGATCGGACAACTATATCATATAGCTGCCATAGGAACGATACATCGAAAATGAAGTTTTTGTATGAAAAGCTTCTTTAATTTTTGAGATATCTCAACCAATCTCACACGATATATATTTGGGGCGGTATTATACATCCTGACCAAATTTGGTGCAAATCGGCCCACTATATCATATAGCTTTCATACAGTCGCTCTGCCGAAAATCAAGTTTTAGTATGAAAAAGTTTTTTGTTTTTTGAGATATCTTAACCAAACTGATAGAATATGCATTTATGTTGGTTTTGTACATTCTGACCAGATTTGGTTCAGATCGGTTCCATATATCATATAGCTGCCATTGGAATAATTGGTCAAAAAACCAACATTTATAAAAGAGTACCTGGGCTCAGGGTATCCTACTGTCGAGCGTGCTCGACTGTAGCCGCACCTCACCGCGAGCGAAGCGAGCCGGGGGTAGGCGAGCGAAGCGAGTAGGGGGCGGAGCCCCCTTGTTGCTTAAAGCATTTATTGTTAAATTTATTACGAGCTGCATACATACTAGGTGGAGTGAAAAGTAACCTACTTGGGAATGAAACTTTTGTTCAACATTTTTTTTTTTTTTTTTATTCAATTATATTTTAGAGCAGGCATGCCCACTGGGCATTGCCCAGCCCTATGCCCACGGGGTTCGTTTTGTTTTTGCATTTACCCACAAGATAGGAAAACGACGATCGTACACATGAACGGCACCAAGCACACAAAAAGCCAATACATGCAAACAATTAAGTGTGTATGCACTTCGTAGCCCGGTTGCAACTTAAACTATTAAAAATAAGCCAAAAAAGCCGCTAATCCGAATGAAATTTGTTGTTGCCTTGTCGGCGAGCTTGCACTGAAAGAAACCTTTTTTTTTGTTTTAGTTTTACTTATGTTCACCCTGTTGAAAATGTAAGCTAACTGATTGCTTCAATGTATTTGTGTTTCTTTTTGTGAATATTGCTGCGTGCCCAGCCGTATGCTGGGTTTGAGCATGCCTGTTTTAGAGTGATACCCTCATTCCACTGATTTTTTTAAAAAATTTTATTCCCGCCCGAAAAGTAATTTTCCGGATGGTCTAAAAATACTACTTTTCGGCGCTCCGCGGCGTCTATAATCTCCTCGCACGATTCGAATTTTTAATTTATGAATTATATTTTGTGGTTTGGGAAGTGATAATATTCCGAGGGAGTCAAATCCGTCGAGTCAAGTGGATGCGGACGCAATTAAAGCTCAAATCGTTGATTTTAGTCATGGTTTCGATGTTCGTATTTGTGGTCCAAAGTCAGCAAACGCGGCACCCATCGGCAGAATAACTTTTTAACTTTAACGGATCCCCTAAATACTAATCCTTGAAGAAACTGCTATCTCATGCACCTTCACTTTCTGGTCATCCAGCATCATTTCATTTTTTTTAGATTGTCCTGCGTAACCGCATTGGTGGGCTTGCCGTTGAGGACTTCATCGGAAGTGGAGTTGCGGCCACCATCAAACTATCGAACAAATATTTCAAAGTGTAATCTGAAGGAGCATAAGCCCCATAATATTAATCCAACTTTTCTTAAGTTTGGTTCGCCGTTTTCTCACTGCAAAAATAATTTCTTATGAGAAAACTCACGTAGAAATTTTATATGTCTGCCCAACTATGAATAGACTATAGTTGGGCAGACATATATGGAAAATTATCTTTTTTGCGATATCGGCGCATTAAGGCGGTCAAGGAGGTTACTTTTCACCGCACCTAGTAAAAGCACATAATATTATATAATAAAAGTAATATAACTTTTTTACAGACTAGAAAAAAGAATCAATCTCTAAATATAAAAAAAATTATACTTTTAGATTTTTTAATTTATTTTATTTTTTCATATTAATTTTTATTTAATATTTTAATTTTTAACACACATTTTTCATCACTTCATTTTAGTTTTAATCAATTGTTCTAGGTTGACATTAAATAAATAATATAATATTTAAAATTAAATGAATAATTTATTAAAATGTGTGTACATATTTTATATACAAATGCATTTACATAAATATAAATACTTATGCATGACATGCACACATTCACTTAAAAAACTTAAAAAAAAAAGAAGTAATATGCCCCACATTAAAAAGAGATAGTCCTATTTATCAAACATAACAATATATTTCATAAAAATACACTTCATTTCAGTATATATTTCATATTTGTTTTTCATAATATATTTTTTTCATATATTAGGCAAAGAAAAATGAGATTCAAGTATTACAATGTATCACATATTAAATATGAATAGATTCTTTTTTAGATTCTTATTTTTAGTTCCAATATTTGGATTTCACTGACTTCGTTGCTTTGTATGTAAATCCGTCATTTGGCTGCGGGAGTCGCAAACGATGCATTTTATAGCGGACGCAAGTCGCTCTGAAGGCACTGAACTCCCAGGTGTAATTAGATACCTGAGGGCGAGTGTAGACAGTCCCGGCATGGCCGCCTTATGCGAATACTATGGGATTACTTTCCCATGATGATGCGTCTTTACTCACTTGCTTTAGAGATCACAGAGTGACCAACTCACATATTTCATAAAATAAGAAAAAAAAAAAAATATCGCATATTTGATATATCGGCAAATCTAATATCGCGATATAAATATATAATTTTTTATAAAAAAATAACGATATATTGATACTTTAATATATTTTCAACAACCCTAAAAAATTGCTAGATTCGAAAAAAAAAAGTTGCTAGAAATTACTAAAAATTTTATGACAATTGCTAAAAAAAAAAAAATGCAAAATAATTAAAATGTTCGTTTTCAACAAACATATATATGAATTTAAGACAAAAAAAAATGAAAATAGTTAAATTAAAATGGAACATAAAAGATATGAAATCATCTTAAGCAATTATATTAACAGTTAATTGAATAATTATTATGTATCTTGTTCGTCAGCTTAAATTAGTCTACTTCTCATTGCCATTAATTTGTGTCAAGTAAAAAAGTGCTTCTAAATTTTTTGGCATTTTAACACAATCACAAAACGCAGCAAAAGAGTGCGCAAACACTTTCAAGTTGTTCATATAGTCGACCCACTGAGTTAAATACATTTTCCGATAACTTTGTGAACTAATATTTATCATAGTTTGTGCTATTATTTTAAAAAAGGTATTAAACAAGACAAAAGTGCTACAAGAAATTCTAGTTTTGTAATAAATTTGCTAAAATTGCTAAAGAAAAATTAAAAATTGTTAGATTTGTGGCTAACAGCATTTTTGAAAAAAAAAGTTGCAAACTTTTTAAAAAGTTGCTAGATCCAGCAAATAAATTGTTATAGCCTCTTCACATTAAACCATCTACGGGGAACGCATGAGAATGATGGTAGATGTGAAAACGCAATTCACACTGGCGACATCTACCATCTACCATCAATTTTCGTGATGGTGCCATACTTTAACCCGTGCCGAAATTTTGAATTGGACCAAACCGACCTTTTTGGATAGATTTGGGGCCCCAAACACCGAAAAACATTTTTTTTTTTCTATGGCAGAATTTTTTTAAAATTTGGCTGTTTTTTTAATGCCGTTTTTTAGAGGTACGCCCACTTTTGTCATCATTACACCCGAATGCCAAAACCGATATTCAAAAGCTTTACTTTTCCTGAAAGTTAATAAATATACCTATAATTCATCCATACACAGTCTAAGATTAAAGTCAGTAGTTTAAGAGCTATTAATTTTTGAATTAAGAAAATGTTGTTTTTTTAAGCTTTTTTTATTTTTAAATTCAAGGAAAACTTGGGTTTTAATTTTTTTTTTTGCAAAGCTGCATTAATTGAGCGTCGTGTAAGATATAATTCATTGAAATCTATGGAGAAACGGCGATATAATCAAATTGTATATCAAGGGATGTTTTTGTCGATTTTGATGACTTTATTGTAGAGCGGCATGACTTTTAGTAAGAAAATTTTTTGTGTATTTTGAGATATCCTAACCAAACTCACAGGAAATCAATTTGATGTTGTTTTTCGCATAATGACCAAAGTTGGTTCAAATCGGTCGACTATATCATATAGCTGCCATAGGAACGATCGGTTGAAAATCAAGTGCTAGTATGAAAAGCTCTGTTGTTTTTTTGGATGTATCAACCAGTCTCACAGGTTGTGTATCTTATAATGGGTTTTATATCCCTACCAAATTTTGATTTAAAACGGTTCACTATTCAATATAGCTGCCATAGGAACGATCGGTTGAAAATCCACCTTTAGTATGTAAAACTTTCTTATTTTTTTTTTTAAATTTTAACCAAAATCACAAAATGTGTATTCTTTGTTATCTTATATATCGTTAGCAACATTGGTTCAAATCGTTCCACTATATAATATAGCTGTCATGGGACCGATCGGTGCAAGATCAAGCTTTAGTATGAAAAACTTTTTTGTTTTTTGAGATATTTTAACTAAGTTGATAGAATATGCATTTATGATGGTCTTAGACATTCTCACCGAAGTTGGTTCAAATCGGTCCACTATATCATATAGCTGCCATAAGACCGATCGGTACAAAATCAAGTTTTAGTATAAGAGACTTTTTTATTTTTGGAGATATCTCAATCAAACTCATGAATTACGTTATTTTAATTGCCCCTTATATTCTTATAAAATTTGGTTGAAATCGGACCACTATATAGCTGCCATAGGAACGATCGATACGAACGGTCGATAAACTACCTTTAGTATGAAAAACTTTTTTATTTTTTAAGTTATCTGTACCAAACTTACAAATTTAGAATCTTGTATAGTCTTATACAACCTCTCCAAATTTGGTAGGAATCAGACCACTATAACATATGCTGCCATGGGACCGTTCAGTCGAAAATCAACCTTTGCGTCAAAATTCTTTCTTTTGTTTATATGCTAATAACTTAGTCGTTCTTCCATAGATTTTATCGGTAAACATACCAAACGATGGGTAATTAATAAAGCTTTATATGGGTGTTTCCACAGAAAATGACCTCTTACAACTCAAAAAAAAAACTATTATTTTTTATTTATTTTTCCGCTAATATTACACAAAATGAATGTATCTGTCATTTTCCGAAGGATTAAATTTAATTTTCTTTAAACTAACAAAAATATGCTGCTTTGAATTTCGTACACCATACCCGATTTTTTCCCCGCAAATTGCATGGCCTTTTGTAAGCTCTGGCAAAACTGTTCTAACAAAGAAAACAAAAGCCACGTGACAGCTAAAAATTTTCTTCATGCTTAGGAACAATCTCGAAGGCGACAAGTGAAAATTACAATTTTTGTGAATAAATCAAAAATAGCCTAACCGAGTGTAACGACCGTTGCCCTAAAAGCATAGAAGTTTGATTATTCTGTAAATGATTTAAGCAATATAATATTACTGTAGCGGAAAGTAAGAAGGTAAGCAAGAAGAAGAATTTCGTAAGACCACATAAGCATCAAAAGTCTCCTTTGATTTTTTAAACAATTTTTTAACGATGTAACGACCGTTACCTATTTTTCGGCGTTTAAAAAAAAAATTTTGAAATAAGACTTTTTATGAATTCTTTCGGTTGCTACTGATGCTTGAACTTTCGTAGGTGTAAAATTAGGCAATCCTCGTGGCCTATTTGCTTAGGTTGGAATTTTATTTAAAAAATCTCCGAAAAAAGGTAACGACCGTTATTTTGGAAACACCCATATATAGAAACAAATTTAAAAGTTCAGATGACCATCTTAAATGCATATTCTGTCAGTTTAGTTAAAATATATCAAATAACAAAAAAGTTTTTAATTTTAACACTTTAGTTTTCGTCGATTGTTCCTATGGCAGCTATATGATATAGTTAACCGATTTCAACCAAATTTAGTCATAATGCGAAAAACAACATCAAATTGATTTCCTGTGAGTTTGGTTAGGATATCTCAAAATACACAAAAAATTTTCTTACTAAAATTCATGCCGCTCTAAAAGAAAGTCATCAAAATCGACAAAAACATCCCTTGATATAAAATTTTATTATATCGCCGTTTCTACATAGATTTCAATGAATTACACTAGGCAACAGCCAAAAAATTACACGAACCAAACCCACTTTTTTGGATAGATTTGGGGCCAAAAACGACGAAAAACATTTTTTTTTGTCTATGGTGAAATTTTTATTTTAGAATTTTTTAAAAATCTGGCTTTTTTTTCGTACTTTTTTTCAGAGGTGCGCCGACTTATGTCATCATTACTCGAGAATGATAAAACCGATTTTCAAAAGCTTTACTATTTCTGAAAGTCAATGAATATATCTATAATTCATTAATACAAAGTTTTAGATTTAAGCCAGGAGTTAAAAAGACATTAATTTTTGAATTAAGAAAATGATGATTTTTTTAAAGCTTTTTTTTTAGCTTTTTTTTACTTTAAAATTCGAGGAAAAGTCGAAAAAAATTTATTACATTTTGTCTTTAATTTTATTTGCATAGCTGCATTAATAACGCGTCGTTACAGATAAGTCTTATCAAAATCTGTGAAGAGACGGCGATATAATATTTTTTTGTGTCTAGGCTTGTTTTTGTCGACTTTTTTGACTTCCTTGTAGAGTGGCATAACCTTAAGTATGAAAATTTTTTGTGATTTTTAAGATATCTTCTCCAATCTTACACAATATCAATTTGTTATTATTTTACACATTTTGACCAAATTTGGCTCAAATCGGTCTACTATATCATATAGCTGCATCAGTGTTAAACAAGTCACCTAGTTGTTAATACATCTTGGTATCGAAATAATTACGCCTCGCACCAGCTAAAACGCTAGCTAAATTTTATCTAAAGCTAGGTATGGACATCAGCTAAAAGCTGTTCGCTAAAGGTCAACCATATAACACAAAATTGCCAGATCAAGAAATTGTCGTTTTTCAGCACTGCTAGCTTTTAGCTCGGGTGACTCCGAAAACGTGGAACTGTTCTCAATTTTTCAGCTGACTAGCTAAAAATGGCAGTTATTTATTTAAAAACCAGTGATAAAAAACTGAGTAGCAAAAGTCACAATATTTTTGCTTTTCTCTGCATCGAATGCCTGCGACTTTGTAATATTATCTGTTGCTTCTGCTTCTGAAAATTTGAGAAGTCACAGTCGCAGCAGCAGCACAAAACAAAAAGCGACAAAAATCAAACAGCTGAAACAGTCGCCGGTTTCGTTTTTTTACTTTTTGCTGTGCTGCTGCTTTCGTTGATGAGCAAAGGCAGCAGCAGCAGCAACCGTTCGACTTCCAAAAGTCGACGAAAGCAACTTAAAATTCCTGTCAAACTTCATATAAAAACTAGGGGGCTCCGCCCCCTGCTCGCTTCGCTCGCGGTGCTACAGTCGACTATACTCGACTGTCGGAGACCCCGTACTTACTATCGAAATAGAAAAGACTACAATAATTAAAGAATATTTTGCTCGCTAGATGCTGTTGCAGAGCGTTGTAATACATTTCCGACTACTTTTTTTAATGACAGCTATATGATATATTAGACCGATTTGAACCAACTTCGGTCAGAATATATAAGACTAAATAACATATTCCTTAAGTTTTGTTGAGATATCTCAAAAAACATAAAATTTTTTCATACTAAAACTTGATTTTCGACCGATTGTTCCTATGGGCGCTATATGATAGTGGTCCGATTTCAACCAACTTCGGACAGGGTATATAAAACCAAGTTATTTGCATACTGTATTAGCTGACATCCTATGGTAGCTACATGATATGGATGTCCGATTTCAACCAACTTTGGACAGGATATAAAAAACCAAGCTATTTGCATACTGTATTAGTTTGGTTGAGATATCTCACAAAACAAAAAAATTTTTCATACTAAAACTTGATTTTCGACCGATTGTTCCTATGGTCGCTATATGATATAGTAGTCCGATTCAAAAAAGAAATGGACTTAGTATGCCTGCAATATAGAGGAACCTACATACTAAGTTTGGTGTCACTAGCTTTTAAATTGTTCTAATAATTTGGATATGAAATTTTTGTTTTCGATTTGTGGGCGATAAAGGGGGCGTGGCCAAATTTTGAAACAAACTTGATCTGCTTGCAATATAGGCGAACCTACATACCAAGTTTGGTGGCTCTAGCTCTTATAGTCTCTGAGATCTAAGTGTTCATACAGACGTCAGGACAGACGGACAGACGGACATTGCTATATCGACTCGGCTATTGATGCTGATCAAGAATATATATACTTTATGGCGTCTGCCACGCCTCCTTCTGCCTGTTACGGACATTTTCGTTAAAACAAACCCAATAGACCCCTGTACTTTTTTTAAGTACGGGGTTTAAAAACTTTGCAGGAATTTTTAGTTTTCGTTTTCGTTTGGTGTGTATCCAGCAACTTGAACGATATCCACAAATTGATATCGATATTTGGCATATCGATAGCATGTGGGGAAAATATATTAAGCAATTTTTCCTGGTGGACTCATACAAATGTCAAACATGGAGACTCAAGGTGCTGTGCACAAAACAAAAGAACGAGATTTAAATTTTCAACGCGATGAAAGATAACTTTAATTAAAGCAGTGGAGGCGCGACCATGTCTTTGACGAAACGCAAATAAGAATCATTGTGATAAAATATCTGTGAAAAGTGCATGGAAAAGTGTTGCTGGAGAGATAATTGAATAATAATTGGCACAACCAACACAATCACTTCACCGTCCAAATTTATTTGCTTTCTTTTTTAATTTAGTTAACCTTTCAAATTTGGCGCTGTTTACAAGCCAAACTGATTTGTCAGCGTGACCATGTATGTTTTAGGTACAGGCTCAAAAATATGCCTGTTTTAGATAAATATTTTATGCATATTAGGTGTTTGGTCACACTGTTTTAGTTATGTTCCACAAACACAAGAAATAATTGTCAAATTCCTGACAAGGAATTTTAAGTTGCTGGAGTCAGGCCTAAAGTAAGTAATCATAACAAGCGATTTGATATCCTTTCGGCTAAAATCAAAGCGCTGCATTATTTGCAGAACTAGTTTCAAGTAAAACTCATTGTTTCCTTAAGTTTTAGAATTGTAAGATTATCAAGGCAATTGATGTCCATGCACTTTTGAGCTTTAAGACCAATAAAAATGTTTTCAGTGGGCAAAAAATACAATTGTAAATCTTTAATCTAAAAGTTTTTTAAGATCTAGCTTCTTTAGGTAATTTAGGCAATTTTTTGCATGTATAGCCCGAGCACAGGTGCAATGAATGGCAAGTGCATTTTAAATAAAATAAGTTGGTGTCCCCACTTAATTTAGTTTTAAGGCTATTAAAGCTGCCAGCCATAGGGCATATTCTGCATTCTCCACTTTTTTTTGTGGGATGTTTTTTCGTTCGTAAAGGCGTCCAATTTCACTTGGTTCTCCTTTGCCTTCAAATTCCTGATGTGGACAGCCAGCTTTTCATGTCTGTGGAGACCATTGAGGTGGTTCAACAAGGACTTGTCATATGCTGCACAAAATACCCGTCCGTCATTGTTTTGGAGCCAGCGAAACTTATCCATCCATTCGGAGCGGAATTTGCGGTTAGCCGGAGAAGCAGTTCTAAAATAATTATTAGTCTAGTGCCTTTTACGCTTTGAAATGTTTTTTCAAACTCATTTTTGATTTTCCACTTGTGCGCTGGTGACCGTGATATCAGCGCTTTCTTGAGGGGACTTAGGGCCAGTTGTACATTTTTTGTGACAAATCTATTTATACAAACCATATAAAGCACTAGTTACACTAATTTGTACGCTTTTCTACCTACTTGTCCATTTTTCTCAAGTTATTTGCCTTCGCTTCAACTCACTATCACAAAAACGTAACCGCCACCGGCTTAAAATCCATGCTGCGTTCAAAGGGAAACAGTATTCTTATACTTAGCGAAGGGCTTTTTCTTCGAACACTAACAGAGTTGCATTTTCATATTGGTACACCGTGAATTCGATAGAATTCAGTGTTGAAAGCTACATGTATCCAGTTACAAATTAGGTGTTGAGTAAATTTCAAAATTATTTTTACTTGAACCACTAAGCAAATAATTTGCCTTGGTGCTTGATTCAACCATACGCAAAAAACAGACAATTCGTAATAAAAAAGAGCCACTGCGCCAACAGGGAAAAAAAAGAGCCAGTTTTGGCGCAAAAACGCCAAGTGTGGCAACCGTGGTGCCAGCAACGAGCTCTGGCAGCCAACTGAATCGAAACCAAAAATAATTTCCCTCAGACATTACGTCCAGCGAAAAATTTCCTGGTGGACGCAATGTCAGGCTGTTAGCTGAGACACTTTCAGTTGTATGGAATGTCTTCTCTATAGGTTTTTTGCTTAGTGCTTTTATGTAGCTAATTTAGCAACTGTTTTTTTTATATGGATTTGACGTTTATCGCACAGCTCTTATCCGATTTCCATAGCTAGCTTTAACTTATATTCTTGCAATTTTGTCCTGGTTGAAAAACTTTGAATGTCTTTGTCTTTTCAAATGAATCACGGCCATTTTTAGCTTGTCAAAAACAACGGCATCTGATACTCGACCTTTTGTGCCCACTTCAATCGATACAAACTCGTTATTGGCATTTAAAACCGCCATTAGCACAATACTGAATAATTTGTTGTAGTTAAAAAATATGAGCCAATATTGGTTGGCTTTTTAATTGTGACGTGCTTTCCGTCAATAGCACCGATGCAGCTGTTAAAATTCCATTTTGTTTCAAAATCACCCGCAATCGCCTTCCACACTCTTGCGTTTGTTGGCATCTGTTAAAATAAAAATAATGTTAGCAATATAATATTAAATTTTCGTATACATTTATTCTTCTCTTTATTTAGTCAATTAGAACCAAAAGAAAAAATACAGTTGAGGAGAGCTGTTGAACATCTGGAAAAAGTTAAAGCAGAAGGATGGGCAGTGCAATTTCGTAAACTTGAGGAGCATCAAAAGTTGTTTGCAAAAAGAATTATTGAAGCGCTACTGCAAGGCCAGTTAGGCTTTCAAAATTTTAGTAGTGGCATTAATATAGAGAAGAGCAGTATGCAACACATCACAGTTACTCAAATGGCATTGTTTTTGCTCCACAGCCAGCACCCTTTCAACAGCATCCGTCCACTAAGAAATCGCTCTGAAAATGCAACACCTCACAAATTCTCTGTCCTTCCTTCGCAGATATGGCATTTAAATTTTAGTCACAACGTCCACTTAAAACTAAAAACTCAACACCATACAGCTCCTTGGATGGCACTAAAAAATCTATGGATTCGACGCAAGAAACTTTTCTACCACAATGTCCACTAAGAGCTATCAATTTGTCTCCATACAGCTCTTTTGATGATACTAATTTTTCTGTGGAGTCGACGCAAGCAACATTTCAACTACAACGACTACTAAGAACCGGGTATTCTACTCATCGCCCTTCAACACCTCGGAAGCACGAGCACAAGCAGAAAATTGAACACTAAACCAACTTCATTCCAAGAATTGTTTGATTATGATGATTTTAAATAAATAATTTAGTTTCAAACGTAATATCGAACCCTCATTAATTTATTTTAATGCAGATATTATTGCAAAACAGGTCTCCATTATAATTTTTCTGAGTGATTGAGGCGAAATATTAGTTGATAACTTCAAATTTTCGAAGCTCTGCCCACTAGCCAGAAATCTAACAGTCGCAGATAGCACTAGGCAACTAATTTGAACTTTTTGGCTATTACACGAGCAAAACCCACTTTTTGGGTTAGATTTGGGGCCCCAAATGACGAAAAACTATTTTTTTTTTGTTCTTTGGTCAAATGTTTTTTTTTTTAATTTCTTAAAATTTTTCTTTTTTCAAAAGTGCACCCACTTTTGTCATCATTACTCGAGAATGACAAAAGCGATTTTCAAAAATTACTTTTTACTTCTACTTGAATCACTTACTTTTCCTGAAAGCCAATAAATATATCTATAATTCGTTAATGCAAAGTTTAAGATTTAAACCAGTAGTTTAAAAGATATCAACTCTTGAATTAAGAAAATGATCAATTTTTTTATCGCTTTTTTTTAAGCTTTTTTTACTTTAAAATTCAAGGAAAAGTCGAAAAAAATTTAATACATTTTGTCATCTATTTTAATTACATAGCTAATAGCTGATTTTGCGTCGTTTAAGATATAATTCATCAAAATCTGTAAGGAGACGGCGTTATAATATTTTTTGTGTCTAGGCATGTTTTTGTCGACTTTGATGACTTCCTTGTGGAGCGACATGTCCTTTAGTATGAAATTTTTTTTCGTGATTTTTGAGATATCTTAACCAATCTCACACATTATCAATTTGTTGTTATTTTACACATTTTGACCATATTTGGTTCAAATCGGTCTACTATATCATATAGCTGCATCAGTGTTAAACAAGTCACCTAGTTGTTAATACATCTTGGTATCGAAATAATTACGCCTCGCACCAGCTAAAACGCTAGCTAAATTTTATCTAAAGCTAGGTATGGACATCAGCTAAAAGCTGTTCGCTAAAGGTCAAATTTATATAACAAAATTGCCAGATCAAGAAATTGTCGTTTTTCAACACTGCTAGTTTTTAGCTAGGGTGACTTCGAAAATGTGGAACTGTTCTAACTTTTTCAGCTGACTAGGTAAAAATGGCAGTTATTTATTTAAAAACCAGTGATTAAAAAACTGAGTAGCAAAAGTCGCAATATTTTTGCTTTTCTCTGCATCGAATGCCTGCGACTTTGTAATATTAACTGTTGCTTCTGCTTCTGAAAATTTGAGAAGTCACAGTCGCAGCAGCAGCACAAAACAAAAAGCGACAAAAATCAAACAGCTGAAACAGTCGCCGGTTTCG
This sequence comes from Drosophila phalerata, assembly GCA_951394115.2. Taxonomy (NCBI): domain Eukaryota; kingdom Metazoa; phylum Arthropoda; class Insecta; order Diptera; family Drosophilidae; genus Drosophila; species Drosophila phalerata. The sequence goes on along the minus strand of OX596006.1, from coordinate 13,665,638 downwards.
TTTTTTTTTATTTTTGCTGTGCTGCTGCTTTCGTTGATGAGCAAAGGCAGCAGCAGCAGCAACCGTTCGACTTCCAAAAGTCGACGAAAGCAACTTAAAATTCCTGTCAAACTTCATGTACAAAAAACTTTGCAGGAATTTTTAGTTTTCGTTTTCGTTTGGTGTGTATCCAGCCACTTGAACGATATCCACAAATTCATATCGATATTTGGCATATCGATAGCATGTGGGGACTGAGAGAACAGCTGATGAGTCTATCAGGAAAATATATTTAGCAATTTTTCCTGGTGGACTCATACAAATGTCAAACATGGAGACTCAAGGTGCTGTGCACAAAACAAAAGAACGAGATTTAAATTTTCAACGCGATGAAAGATAACTTTAATTAAAGCAGTGGAGGCGCGACCATGTCTTTGACGAAACGCAAATAAGAATCATTGTGATAAAATATCTGTGAAAAGTGCATGGAAAAGTGTTGCTGGAGAAATAATTGAATAATAATTGGCGCAACCAACACAATCACTTCATCGTCCAAATTTATTTACTTTCTTTTTTAATTTTAGTTAACCTTTCAAATTTGGCGCTGTTTACAAGCCAAACTGATTTGTCAGAGTGACCATGTACGTTTTAGGTGCAGGCTCAAGAATATGCCTGTTTTAGGTAAATATTTTATGCATATTAGGTGTTTGGTCACACTGTTTTAGTTATGTTCCACAAACACAAGAAATAATTGTCAAATTCCTGACAAGGAATTTTAAGTTGCTGGAGTCAGGCCTAAAGTATGTAATCATAACAAGTGATTTGATATCCTCTCGGCTAAAATCAAAGCGCTGCATTATTTGCAGAACTAGTTTCAAGTAAAACTCACTGTTTCCTTAAGTTTTAGAATTGTAAGATTATCAAGGCAATTGATGTCCATGCACTTTTGAGCTTTAAGACCAATAAAATTTTTTTCAGTGGGCAAAAAATACAATTGTAAATCTTTAATCTAAAAGTTTTTTAAGATCTAGCTTCTTTAGGTAATCGTGCTCCACAAAACTATTCAGTAAGTCGATTCTAAGCGCGTGTAAAGATAAGGCAAGCGAACACGTTCTGATTGAAATTCTACATTCAAATCATTTATATTTTTAAAAATGTAGCTTAAAAAATATAAATAAATTTTCATATTTTGGTCAATCGCACAGCTCTTATCCGATTTCCATAGCTAGCTTTAACTTATATTCTTGCAATTTTGTCCTGGTTGAAAAACTTTAAATGTCTTTGTCTTTTCAAATGAATCACGGCCATTTTTAGCTTGTCAAAAACAACGGCATCTGATACTCGACCCTTTGTGCCCACTTCAATCGATACAAACTCGTTATTGGCATTTAAAACCGCCATTAGCACAATACTGAATAATTTGTTGTAGTTAAAAAATAGGAGCCAATATTGGTTGGCTTTTTAATTGTGACGTGCTTTCCGTCAATAGCACCGATGCAGCTGTTAAAATTCCATTTTGTTTCAAAATCACCCGCAATCGCCTTCCACACTCTTGCGTTTGTTGGCATCTGTTAAAATAAAAAAATAAAAATAATGTTAGCAATATAATATTAAATTTTCTTATACATTTATTCTTCTCTTTATTTAGTCAATTAGAACCAAAAGAAAAAATACAGTTGAGGAGAGCTGTTGAACATCTGGAAAAAGTTAAAGCATAAGGATGGGCAGTGCAATTTCGTAAACTTGAGGAGCATCAAAAGTTGTTTGCAAAAAGAATTATTGAAGCGCTACTGCAAGGCCAGTTAGGCTTTCAAAATTTTAGTAGTGGCATTAATATAGAGAAGAGCAGTATGCAACACATCACAGTTACTCAAATGGCATTGTTTTTGCTCCACAGCCAGCACCCTTTCAACAGCATCCGTCCACTAAGAAATCGCTCTGAAAATGCAACACCTCACAAATTCTCTGTCCTTCCTTCGCAGATATGGCATTTAAATTTTAGTCAACAACGTCCACTTAAAACTAAAAACTCAACACCATACAACAGCTCCTTGGATGGCACTAAAAAATCTATGGATTCGACGCAAGAAACTTTTCTACCACAATGTCCACTAAGAGCTATCAATTTGTCTCCATACAGCTCTTTTGATGATACTAATTTTTCTGTGGAGTCGACGCAAGCAACATTTCAACCACAACGACTACTAAGAACCGGGTATTCTACTCATCGCCCTTCAACACCTCGGAGGCACGAGCACAAGCAGAAAATTGAACACTAAACCAACTTCATTCCAAGAATTGTTTGATTATGATGATTTTAAATAAATAATTTAGTTTCAAACGTAATATCGAACCCTCATTAATTTATTTTAATGCAGATATTATTGCAAAACAGGTCTCCATTATAATTTTTCTGAGTGATTGAGGCGAAATATTAGTTGATAACTTCAAATTTTCGAAGCTCTGCCCACTAGCCAGAAATCTAACAGTCGCAGATAGCACTAGGCAACTAATTTGAACTTTTTGGCTATTACACGAACAAAACCCACTTTTTGGGTTAGATTTGGGGCCCCAAATGACGAAAAACTATTTTTTTTTGTTCTTTGGTCAAATGTTTTTTTTTTAATTTCTTAAAATTTTTCTTTTTTCAAAAGTGCACCCACTTTTGTCATCATTACTCGAGAATGACAAAAGCGATTTTCAAAAATTACTTTTTACTTCTACTTGAATTACTTACTTTTCCTGAAAGCCAATAAATATATCTATAATTCGTTAATGCAAAGTTTAAGATTTAAACCAGTACTTTAAAAGATATCAACTCTTGAATTAAGAAAATGATCAATTTTTTTATCGCTTTTTTTTAAGCTTTTTTTACTTTAAAATTCAAGGAAAAGTCGAAAAAAATTTAATACATTTTGTCATCTATTTTAATTACATAGCTAATAGCTGATTTCGCGTCGTTTAAGATATAATTCATCAAAATCTGTAAGGAGACGGCGTTATAATATTTTTTGTGTCTAGGCATGTTTTTGTCGACTTTGATGACTTCCTTGTGGAGCGACATGTCCTTTAGTATGAAATTTTTTTCGTGATTTTTGAGATATCTTAACCAATCTCACACATTATCAATTTGTTGTTATTTTACACATTTTGACCATATTTGGTTCAAATCGGTCTACTATATCATATAGCTGCATCAGTGTTAAACAAGTCACCTAGTTGTTAATACATCTTGGTATCGAAATAATTACGCCTCGCACCAGCTAAAACGCTAGCTAAATTTTATCTAAAGCTAGGTATGGACATCAGCTAAAAGCTGTTCGCTAAAGGTCAAATTTATATAACAAAATTGCCAGATCAAGAAATTGTCGTTTTTCAACACTGCTAGTTTTTAGCTAGGGTGACTTCGAAAATGTGGAACTGTTCTAACTTTTTCAGCTGACTAGGTAAAAATGGCAGTTATTTATTTAAAAACCAGTGATTAAAAAACTGAGTAGCAAAAGTCGCAATATTTTTGCTTTTCTCTGCATCGAATGCCTGCGACTTTGTAATATTAACTGTTGCTTCTGCTTCTGAAAATTTGAGAAGTCACAGTCGCAGCAGCAGCACAAAACAAAAAGCGACAAAAATCAAACAGCTGAAACAGTCGCCGGTTTTAGTTTTTTTTATTTTTGCTGTGCTGCTGCTTTCGTTGATGAGCAAAGGCAGCAGCAGCAGCAACCGTTCAACTTCCAAAAGTCGACGAAAGCAACTTAAAATTCCTGTCAAACTTCATATAAAAAAAACTTTGCAGGAATTTTTAGTTTTCGTTTTCGTTTGGTGTGTATCCAGCAACTTGAACGATATCCACAAATTCATATCGATATTTGGCATATCGATAGCATGTGGGGACTGAGAGAACAGCTGATGAGTCTGTGGGGATCTGGCATCCTTTAACCACAGACTTCGATATATTTCGACAGTATATCATTTATCGATATTACGAAATGGCAAAAAGTACATCGCTATCTCATATGTACTCACTCTCTTTGATTTCAACATTCCACCAGTCAACACCTACAATAAAGTGATCTCCTTAATTTAATATAATTGCTTTTTAATAATAACTAGTGGGTAGTCTCTAGCTAGTCTCCCCACAAATTGGTGACCCCGACAATCAAAATACGCAAGCAGTAACTGCAAACCACGCACAAGTTTGCTATTTCACAACATCGCTCCGCTGCGTCACACACACATACACATACACACAAGCGTACCACGAATTGCAACTACGCAGTAGGCTCAATTCAAAATGCCGGAGGATGAAAGTTTTGCTGGTGCCGAAAACGAAGCAGAAAACACTGCTAACGTTAATTCTGTTTTCGTCAAAATGCCCTTTCCGCAACTCCACACAATTACCAACATCGAAATGTTTTTTACAAAACTTGAAAGCTGGTTCTTGTTACAAGGCATCGGTGTGCGTAAGGAGCATGAGAAGTACGCAGCCGTGATCGCATACGCAGACACAAAGTACCTTGAGCAAGTGCATGATCTCGTACAAAACGAACCCGAAGTTAATCCGTACACCACACTCAAGCAAGCGATTCTGGGTAAATTCGCAGAATCTGAGATGGTTCGACTCGACAAGCTAGCCACCGGAATTCAGCTCGGCGATGGACGCCCAAGCCATCTTCTTAGCCAGCTGCAGCGAACAAATGCCACTAACGACGAATCTGTTGTCCGTCGTTATTGGATCAAACGCTTACCTCCAGCAGCTCGTGCCGTCATTGTGGGAATGCTTGAGAGCGCACCAAACACTTCATTGTCGCAGCTTGCTACCACAGCCGATGCTGTCATGGACTCGCTGAGCTACACAGCAGGCGACATCTCAGCGCTATCACACAGCAGCGTTGGTTCCATGCAGCCCAAAGATGATCGCATCAGCCGTCTCGAGAAACGCATCGACGAGCAGGATAAGATATTTCAACAAATAAACAGCAAGCTCTCTCAAATTCTTGGCAGCAACAATAACAATCGACGCGCACGCAGTCGTGGCAGATCACAGAGCAACAACCGCAGCAGCACACAACAAGCAAGCAGCTCATCAAATCAATTTTGTTGGTATCATAGCAAGTTTGGCAGCAGCGCTCAGCATTGTCAAGCACCATGCTCGTACAAGCCAGACAACAACAACAACGCAAAAAACTAAACCTCACCGTCGAAGAACAAGAAGGCAGCTTTGACGGCCCATCCACCAATGCCTTACATAAAAATGCAAAGCTCAGCATACACGTCAATTCCATATCAACCTCAAATAGACTCTTTATTCCGGATATCCAGTCTGGCAGGAAATTTCTCATCGATACCGGTGCGGACGTTTCTGTCATTCCAGTTTCAACAATAAATCGACGTTTTACATCTTCCAACGAAAGTCCACTCTTCGCAGCCAATGGTTCGATAATTAAGACGTATGGTACAACTCGCCTCATCCTCGATCTTGGGTTACGTCGAATATACTCATGGAATTTTATTATTGCTGATACCACACAACCAATCATATCTGCAAAATTTCAACCTTCTCGTCGACATTAAACGAGGGAAGTTAATTGACGCGCAAACATTGCTAGCACGCAATGGTATCTGCAGCCTTCAAGAGTCAGCCTCTCTCAAGACATTCAGCACGTCCTGTCCTTTCGCCAAGTTACTGGAAGAATTTAAGGACATCACGCAACTTAACGCTTCAACACCCAAGCCAACAACGGCTGACGTTACTCACTGCATCGATACTAAGGGTGCGCCAACATTTGCGAAGCCACGTCGACTCACTCCAGAGAAGTTTAAAGCTGCAAAAGCAGAGTTTGAGTACTTGCTCAAAATCGGCGTGTGTCAACCATCCAAAAGCTCGTACGCATCACCTCTGCACATGGTTCGCAAAGCAACAGGCGATTGGCGGCCATGTGGCGACTACAGAGCTCTAAACGCACAAACAGTCCCGGATCGTTACCCGCTACCACACATACAGGACTGCACACATATTTTCTATGGCAAGAAAATATTTTCAAAGCTTGACCTCAACTGTGCGTACCACCAAATTCCAATCGAGCCCCGTGATGTTCCGAAGACAGCAATAACCACACCGTTTGGATTATTTGAGTTCACGCATATGACGTTTGGATTGTGCAACGCTGCACAAACATTCCAACGTTATATGGACTCTGCATTCAGAGACCTGAACTACGTTTTCGTCTACGTTGACGACATCGCCATCGCATCAGACAGCATGGAACAACATGCAATCCACCTGCGACAAGTCTTTGAGCGACTTCGACGTTTTCACCTCACCATTAATCCTGGTAAATGTCGTTTTGGCCAAACTTCGATCGATTTCCTTGGACACCAAGTTGACGCAAACGGCATCACACCGCTTCCTGACAAAGTCAAGACAATCTCCGATTTTCCCTTGCCACAAGTTGCAAAGGAACTTCGACGTTTTTTGGCAATGATAAATTTCTATCGAAGATTTCTGCCAAAAGCCATTAAACATCAAGCACCACTGCTACAGCTCATCCCAGGCAATAAGAAGAACGACTCTTCTACAATAAACTGGACAGAAGAAACCAAGAAGCACTTTGAGGAATGCAAGCGATCCCTTGCCACAGCAACACTGCTAGTTCACCCATCCCCAGATGCCTTCCTCTCACTGAGTACTGACGCTAGCGACATTGCAGTTGGCGCTGTACTTCATCAAGTCGTCAATAAAGAGTACCAGCCAATGGGATTTTTCAGCGTTAAGCTGACTGACCCACAGCGCAATTACAGCACATATGATCGTGAGCTTCTAGCGATCTATCTTAGCATCAAACACTTTCGCTACATGCTAGAAGGAAGAGCATTTGATGTTCAAACTGACCACAAGCCATTGGTTTTCGCCTTCATGCAAAAGCCCGAGAAAGCTTCACCCCGGCAACATCGCCAATTGGACTTCATCAGTCAATTCACCACATCGATAAAACACATTGCTGGCGTTGAAAACATAACCGCAGATACACTGTCTCGCATCACAGCTGTGGAAACAAACATCATTGATTATGACCAAATCGGTTCTGCACAGGCCAATTGCCAAGAACTCGCTAAACTCCTAAGTGACAGCAACACAGCACTTCAACTCAAATCTGTAAACCTTCCTCACTCGGCAAATCCAATAATATGTGATTTTTCTACATCAGCAGTTCGACCATTTATACCACAACCACTTAGAAAAAAGATCATTAGCAAAATGCACAACATTGCTCATGGAGGCGTTCGCTCAACCCTACAGTTAGTTAAAGAACGCTTTGTATGGCCGTCGATGCACAAAGAAGTAACTGATTTCGTAAAGCATTGCATACCTTGCCAGAAATCGAAGGTAACACGTCATGTCCACTCACCACTGCAGCAGTACACACTCACCACACAAAGATTTGAGCACATCAACTTGGATCTTATTGGACCATTACCTCAGTCCGGTCAATTTAGATACTGCCTCACAATCATCGATCGCTATACCAGATGGCCTGAAGCTGTTGCCATTGAAGACATGCAAGCAGACACAGTTGCCGCCGCATTGATCAACACATGGATCTCCCGTTTTGGAGTACCATCACGCATCACCACGGATCAGGGCAGGCAGTTTGAATCCAGGCTTTTCAATGAGCTATCAAGACTTCTCGGCATCAACCATCTTCGCACAACAGCGTATCATCCACAGGCTAATGGAATCATCGAGCGTTGGCATCGCACTCTAAAAGCAGCCATCATGTGTCAAAATAGGAGCAGGTGGCCCAGCAAGTTGCCAATCATATTGCTCGGACTACGATCAGCATATAAGCCCGACATAAAAGCATCAGCAGCACAACTTGTCTATGGCACTACACTACGACTTCCTGGTGAATTTTTCCACATGAACAGCCAATTCAAGCCTCAGACAGATTTCGCTAAGGATTTAGCCCAGATGATGAATGACATCCGCCCAGTGCACACAGCACACCACGATACCTCTAAGCCCTTTATATTCAAAGACTTAGATGACGCAACGCATGTTTTTCTACGCAATGACACGGTACGTGGATCTCTTCAGCCACCCTACGATGGACCTTATGAAGTTAAAGCTAAGCAACCCAAATTCTTCAGCATCGTTATCAACAATCGAGATACCAAAGTATCGATTGATCGTCTCAAACCAGCCTTCATTGAGTCACAAGGACAGTCTACAGCAGACGTTCCAGATGCACCAACTATTCCAGATTCGCCATCTTCGTCAACCATTCCAGATGCAGCGTTAACATCTTCATCCGCCAATCAGACAATCCGTCACAATAGCTGTACACCAGTCGTCAGACCTCGCCGCACAATCAGACTTCCCGTTCGCTTCACGACTTAAAGTCTAGGAGGGAGTACTGTGGGGATCTGGCATCCTTTAACCACAGACTTCGATATATTTCGACAGTATATCATTTATCGATATTACGAAATGGCAAAAAGTACATCGCTATCTCATATGTACTCACTCTCTTTGATTTCAACATTCCACCAGTCAACACCTACAATAAAGTGATCTCCTTAATTTAATATAATTGCTTTTTAATAATAACTAGTGGGTAGTCTCTAGCTAGTCTCCCCACAAGTCTATCAGGAAAATATATTTAGCAATTTTTCCTGGTGGACTCATACAAATGTCAAACATGGAGACTCAAGGTGCTGTGCACAAAACAAAAGAACGAGATTTAAATTTTCAACGCGATGAAAGATAACTTTAATTAAAGCAGTGGAGGCGCGACCATGTCTTTGACGAAACGCAAATAAGAATCATTGTGATAAAATATCTGTGAAAAGTGCATGGAAAAGTGTTGCTGGAGAAATAATTGAATAATAATTGGCGCAACCAACACAATCACTTCATCGTCCAAATTTATTTACTTTCTTTTTTAATTTTAGTTAACCTTTCAAATTTGGCGCTGTTTACAAGCCAAACTGATTTGTCAGAGTGACCATGTACGTTTTAGGTGCAGGCTCAAGAATATGCCTGTTTTAGGTAAATATTTTATGCATATTAGGTGTTTGGTCACACTGTTTTAGTTATGTTCCACAAACACAAGAAATAATTGTCAAATTCCTGACAAGGAATTTTAAGTTGCTGGAGTCAGGCCTAAAGTAAGTAATCATAACAAGTGATTTGATATCCTCTCGGCTAAAATCAAAGCGCTGCATTATTTGCAGAACTAGTTTCAAGTAAAACTCACTGTTTCCTTAAGTTTTAGAATTGTAAGATAATCAAGGCAATTGATGTCCATGCACTTTTGAGCTTTAAGACCAATAAAATTTTTTTCAGTGGGCAAAAAATACAATTGTAAATCTTTAATCTAAAAGTTTTTTAAGATCTAGCTTCTTTAGGTAATCGTGCTCCACAAAACTATTCAGTAAGTCGATTCTAAGCGCGTGTAAAGATAAGGCAAGCGAACACGTTCTGATTGAAATTCTACATTCAAATCATTTATAATTTTAAAAATGTAGCTTAAAAAATATAAATAAATTTTCATATTTTGGTCAATCGCACAGCTCTTATCCGATTTCCATAGCTAGCTTTAACTTATATTCTTGCAATTTTGTCCTGGTTGAAAAACTTTGAATGTCTTTGTCTTTTCAAATGAATCACGGCCATTTTAAGCTTGTCAAAAACAACGGCATCTGATACTCGACCTTTTGTGCCCACTTCAATCGATACAAACTCGTTATTGGCATTTAAAACCGCCATTAGCACAATACTGAATAATTTGTTGTAGTTAAAAAATATGAGCCAATATTGGTTGGCTTTTTAATTGTGACGTGCTTTCCGTCAATAGCACCGATGCAGCTGTTAAAATTCCATTTTGTTTCAAAATCACCCGCAATCGCCTTCCACACTCTTGCGTTTGTTGGCATCTGTTAAAATAAAAAAATAAAAATAATGTTAGCAATATAATATTAAATTTTCTTATACATTTATTCTTCTCTTTATTTAGTCAATTAGAACCAAAAGAAAAAATACAGTTGAGGAGAGCTGTTGAACATCTGGAAAAAGTTAAAGCAGAAGGATGGGCAGTGCAATTTCGTAAACTTGAGGAGCATCAAAAGTTGTTTGCAAAAAGAATTATTGAAGCGCTACTGCAAGGCCAGTTAGGCTTTCAAAATTTTAGTAGTGGCATTAATATAGAGAAGAGCAGTATGCAACACATCACAGTTACTCAAATGGCATTGTTTTTGCTCCACAGCCAGCACCCTTTCAACAACATCCGTCCACTAAGAAATCGCTCTGAAAATGCAACACCTCACAAATTCTCTGTCCTTCCTTCGCAGATATGGCATTTAAATTTTAGTCAACAACGTCCACTTAAAACTAAAAACTCAACACCATACAGCTCCTTGGATGGCACTAAAAAATCTATGGATTCGACGCAAGAAACTTTTCTACCACAATGTCCACTAAGAGCTATCAATTTGTCTCCATACAGCTCTTTTGATGATACTAATTTTTCTGTGGAGTCGACGCAAGCAACATTTCAACCACAACGACTACTAAGAACCGGGTATTCTACTCATCGCCCTTCAACACCTCGAAAGCACGAGCACAAGCAGAAAATTGAACACTAAACCAACTTCATTCCAAGAATTGTTTGATTATGATGATTTTAAATAAATAATTTAGTTTCAAACGTAATATCGAACCCTCATTAATTTATTTTAATGCAGATATTATTGCAAAACAGGTCTCCATTATAATTTTTCTGAGTGATTGAGGCGAAATATTAGTTGATAACTTCAAATTTTCGAAGCTCTGCCCACTAGCCAGAAATCTAACAGTCGCAGATAGCACTAGGCAACTAATTTGAACTTTTTGGCTATCACACGAACAAAACCCACTTTTTGGGTTAGATTTGGGGCCCCAAATGACGAAAAACTATTTTTTTTTTGTTCTTTGGTCAAATGTTTTTTTTTTTAATTTCTTAAAATTTTTCTTTTTTCAAAAGTGCACCCACTTTTGTCATCATTACTCGAGAATGACAAAAGCGATTTTCAAAAATTACTTTTTACTTCTACTTGAATTACTTACTTTTCCTGAAAGCCAATAAATATATCTATAATTCGTTAATGCAAAGTTTAAGATTTAAACCAGTAGTTTAAAAGATATCAACTCTTGAATTAAGAAAATGATCAATTTTTTTAACGCTTTTTTTTAAGCTTTTTTTTACTTTAAAATTCAAGGAAATGTCGAAAAAAATTTAATACATTTTGTCATCTATTTTAATTACATAGTTAATAGCTGATTTCGCGTCGTTTAAGATATAATTCATAAAAATCTGTAAGGAGACGGCGTTATAATATTTTTTGTGTCTAGGCATGTTTTTGTCGACTTTGATGACTTCCTTGTGGAGCGACATGTCCTTTAGTATGAAATTTTTTTCGTAATTTTTGAGATATCTTAACCAATCTCACACATTATCAATTTGTTGTTATTTTACACATTTTGACCATATTTGGTTCAAATCGGTCTACTATATCATATAGCTGCATCAGTGTTAAACAAGTCACCTAGTTGTTAATACATCTTGGTATCGAAATAATTACGCCTCGCACCAGCTAAAACGCTAGCTAAATTTTATCTAAAGCTAGGTATGGACATCAGCTAAAAGCTGTTCGCTAAAGGTCAAATTTATATAACAAAATTGCCAGATCAAGAAATTGTCGTTTTTCAACACTGCTAGTTTTTAGCTAGGGTGACTTCGAAAATGTGGAACTGTTCTAACTTTTTCAGCTGACTAGGTAAAAATGGCAGTTATTTATTTAAAAACCAGTGATTAAAAAACTGAGTAGCAAAAGTCGCAATATTTTTGCTTTTCTCTGCATCGAATGCCTGCGACTTTGTAATATTAACTGTTGCTTCTGCTTCTGAAAATTTGAGAAGTCACAGTCGCAGCAGCAGCACAAAACAAAAAGCGACAAAAATCAAACAGCTGAAACAGTCGCCGGTTTCGTTTTTTTTTATTTTTGCTGTGCTGCTGCTTTCGTTGATGAGCAAAGGCAGCAGCAGCAGCAACCGTTCGACTTCCAAAAGTCGACGAAAGCAACTTAAAATTCCTGTCAAACTTCATGTAAAAAAAACTTTGCAGGAATTTTTAGTTTTCGTTTTCGTTTGGTGTGTATCCAGCAACTTGAACGATATCCACAAATTCATATCGATATTTGGCATATCGATAGCATGTGGGGACTGAGAGAACAGCTGATGAGTCTATCAGGAAAATATATTTAGCAATTTTTCCTGGTGGACTCATACAAATGTCAAACATGGAGACTCAAGGTGCTGTGCACAAAACAAAAGAACGAGATTTAAATTTTCAACGCGATGAAAGATAACTTTAATTAAAGCAGTGGAGGCGCGACCATGTCTTTGACGAAACGCAAATAAGAATCATTGTGATAAAATATCTGTGAAAAGTGCATGGAAAAGTGTTGCTGGAGAAATAATTGAATAATAATTGGCGCAACCAACACAATCACTTCATCGTCCAAATTTATTTACTTTCTTTTTTAATTTTAGTTAACCTTTCAAATTTGGCGCTGTTTACAAGCCAAACTGATTTGTCAGAGTGACCATGTACGTTTTAGGTGCAGGCTCAAGAATATGCCTGTTTTATGCATATTAGGTGTTTGGTCACACTGTTTTAGTTATGTTCCACAAACACAAGAAATAATTGTCAAATTCCTGACAAGGAATTTTAAGTTGCTGGAGTCAGGCCTAAAGTAAGTAATCATAACAAGTGATTTGATATCCTCTCGGCTAAAATCAAAGCGCTGCATTATTTGCAGAACTAGTTTCAAGTAAAACTCACTGTTTCCTTAAGTTTTAGAATTGTAAGATAATCAAGGCAATTGATGTCCATGCACTTTTGAGCTTTAAGACCAATAAAATTTTTTTCAGTGGGCAAAAAATACAATTGTAAATCTTTAATCTAAAAGTTTTTTAAGATCTAGCTTCTTTAGGTAATCGTGCTCCACAAAACTATTCAGTAAGTCGATTCTAAGCGCGTGTAAAGATAAGGCAAGCGAACACGTTCTGATTGAAATTCTACATTCAAATCATTTATATTTTTAAAAATGTAGCTTAAAAAATATAAATAAATTTTCATATTTTGGTCAATCGCACAGCTCTTATCCGATTTCCATAGCTAGCTTTAACTTATATTCTTGCAATTTTGTCCTGGTTGAAAAACTTTAAATGTCTTTGTCTATTCAAATGAATCACGGCCATTTTTAGCTTGTCAAAAACAACGGCATCTGATACTCGACCCTTTGTGCCCACTTCAATCGATACAAACTCGTTATTGGCATTTAAAACCGCCATTAGCACAATACTGAATAATTTGTTGTAGTTAAAAAATAGGAGCCAATATTGGTTGGCTTTTTAATTGTGACGTGCTTTCCGTCAATAGCACCGATGCAGCTGTTAAAATTCCATTTTGTTTCAAAATCACCCGCAATCGCCTTCCACACTCTTGCGTTTGTTGGCATCTGTTAAAATAAAAAAATAAAAATAATGTTAGCAATATAATATTAAATTTTCTTATACATTTATTCTTCTCTTTATTTAGTCAATTAGAACCAAAAGAAAAAATACAGTTGAGGAGAGCTGTTGAACATCTGGAAAAAGTTAAAGCATAAGGATGGGCAGTGCAATTTCGTAAACTTGAGGAGCATCAAAAGTTGTTTGCAAAAAGAATTATTGAAGCGCTACTGCAAGGCCAGTTAGGCTTTCAAAATTTTAGTAGTGGCATTAATATAGAGAAGAGCAGTATGCAACACATCACAGTTACTCAAATGGCATTGTTTTTGCTCCACAGCCAGCACCCTTTCAACAGCATCCGTCCACTAAGAAATCGCTCTGAAAATGCAACACCTCACAAATTCTCTGTCCTTCCTTCGCAGATATGGCATTTAAATTTTAGTCAACAACGTCCACTTAAAACTAAAAACTCAACACCATACAACAGCTCCTTGGATGGCACTAAAAAATCTATGGATTCGACGCAAGAAACTTTTCTACCACAATGTCCACTAAGAGCTATCAATTTGTCTCCATACAGCTCTTTTGATGATACTAATTTTTCTGTGGAGTCGACGCAAGCAACATTTCAACCACAACGACTACTAAGAACCGGGTATTCTACTCATCGCCCTTCAACACCTCGGAGGCACGAGCACAAGCAGAAAATTGAACACTAAACCAACTTCATTCCAAGAATTGTTTGATTATGATGATTTTAAATAAATAATTTAGTTTCAAACGTAATATCGAACCCTCATTAATTTATTTTAATGCAGATATTATTGCAAAACAGGTCTCCATTATAATTTTTCTGAGTGATTGAGGCGAAATATTAGTTGATAACTTCAAATTTTCGAAGCTCTGCCCACTAGCCAGAAATCTAACAGTCGCAGATAGCACTAGGCAACTAATTTGAACTTTTTGGCTATTACACGAACAAAACCCACTTTTTGGGTTAGATTTGGGGCCCCAAATGACGAAAAACTATTTTTTTTTGTTCTTTGGTCAAATGTTTTTTTTTTAATTTCTTAAAATTTTTCTTTTTTCAAAAGTGCACCCACTTTTGTCATCATTACTCGAGAATGACAAAAGCGATTTTCAAAAATTACTTTTTACTTCTACTTGAATTACTTACTTTTCCTGAAAGCCAATAAATATATCTATAATTCGTTAATGCAAAGTTTAAGATTTAAACCAGTACTTTAAAAGATATCAACTCTTGAATTAAGAAAATGATCAATTTTTTTATCGCTTTTTTTTAAGCTTTTTTTACTTTAAAATTCAAGGAAAAGTCGAAAAAAATTTAATACATTTTGTCATCTATTTTAATTACATAGCTAATAGCTGATTTCGCGTCGTTTAAGATATAATTCATCAAAATCTGTAAGGAGACGGCGTTATAATATTTTTTGTGTCTAGGCATGTTTTTGTCGACTTTGATGACTTCCTTGTGGAGCGACATGTCCTTTAGTATGAAATTTTTTTCGTGATTTTTGAGATATCTTAACCAATCTCACACATTATCAATTTGTTGTTATTTTACACATTTTGACCATATTTGGTTCAAATCGGTCTACTATATCATATAGCTGCATCAGTGTTAAACAAGTCACCTAGTTGTTAATACATCTTGGTATCGAAATAATTACGCCTCGCACCAGCTAAAACGCTAGCTAAATTTTATCTAAAGCTAGGTATGGACATCAGCTAAAAGCTGTTCGCTAAAGGTCAAATTTATATAACAAAATTGCCAGATCAAGAAATTGTCGTTTTTCAACACTGCTAGTTTTTAGCTAGGGTGACTTCGAAAATGTGGAACTGTTCTAACTTTTTCAGCTGACTAGGTAAAAATGGCAGTTATTTATTTAAAAACCAGTGATTAAAAAACTGAGTAGCAAAAGTCGCAATATTTTTGCTTTTCTCTGCATCGAATGCCTGCGACTTTGTAATATTAACTGTTGCTTCTGCTTCTGAAAATTTGAGAAGTCACAGTCGCAGCAGCAGCACAAAACAAAAAGCGACAAAAATCAAACAGCTGAAACAGTCGCCGGTTTTAGTTTTTTTTATTTTTGCTGTGCTGCTGCTTTCGTTGATGAGCAAAGGCAGCAGCAGCAGCAACCGTTCAACTTCCAAAAGTCGACGAAAGCAACTTAAAATTCCTGTCAAACTTCATATAAAAAAAACTTTGCAGGAATTTTTAGTTTTCGTTTTCGTTTGGTGTGTATCCAGCAACTTGAACGATATCCACAAATTCATATCGATATTTGGCATATCGATAGCATGTGGGGACTGAGAGAACAGCTGATGAGTCTGTGGGGATCTGGCATCCTTTAACCACAGACTTCGATATATTTCGACAGTATATCATTTATCGATATTACGAAATGGCAAAAAGTACATCGCTATCTCATATGTACTCACTCTCTTTGATTTCAACATTCCACCAGTCAACACCTACAATAAAGTGATCTCCTTAATTTAATATAATTGCTTTTTAATAATAACTAGTGGGTAGTCTCTAGCTAGTCTCCCCACAAATTGGTGACCCCGACAATCAAAATACGCAAGCAGTAACTGCAAACCACGCACAAGTTTGCTATTTCACAACATCGCTCCGCTGCGTCACACACACATACACATACACACAAGCGTACCACGAATTGCAACTACGCAGTAGGCTCAATTCAAAATGCCGGAGGATGAAAGTTTTGCTGGTGCCGAAAACGAAGCAGAAAACACTGCTAACGTTAATTCTGTTTTCGTCAAAATGCCCTTTCCGCAACTCCACACAATTACCAACATCGAAATGTTTTTTACAAAACTTGAAAGCTGGTTCTTGTTACAAGGCATCGGTGTGCGTAAGGAGCATGAGAAGTACGCAGCCGTGATCGCATACGCAGACACAAAGTACCTTGAGCAAGTGCATGATCTCGTACAAAACGAACCCGAAGTTAATCCGTACACCACACTCAAGCAAGCGATTCTGGGTAAATTCGCAGAATCTGAGATGGTTCGACTCGACAAGCTAGCCACCGGAATTCAGCTCGGCGATGGACGCCCAAGCCATCTTCTTAGCCAGCTGCAGCGAACAAATGCCACTAACGACGAATCTGTTGTCCGTCGTTATTGGATCAAACGCTTACCTCCAGCAGCTCGTGCCGTCATTGTGGGAATGCTTGAGAGCGCACCAAACACTTCATTGTCGCAGCTTGCTACCACAGCCGATGCTGTCATGGACTCGCTGAGCTACACAGCAGGCGACATCTCAGCGCTATCACACAGCAGCGTTGGTTCCATGCAGCCCAAAGATGATCGCATCAGCCGTCTCGAGAAACGCATCGACGAGCAGGATAAGATATTTCAACAAATAAACAGCAAGCTCTCTCAAATTCTTGGCAGCAACAATAACAATCGACGCGCACGCAGTCGTGGCAGATCACAGAGCAACAACCGCAGCAGCACACAACAAGCAAGCAGCTCATCAAATCAATTTTGTTGGTATCATAGCAAGTTTGGCAGCAGCGCTCAGCATTGTCAAGCACCATGCTCGTACAAGCCAGACAACAACAACAACGCAAAAAACTAAACCTCACCGTCGAAGAACAAGAAGGCAGCTTTGACGGCCCATCCACCAATGCCTTACATAAAAATGCAAAGCTCAGCATACACGTCAATTCCATATCAACCTCAAATAGACTCTTTATTCCGGATATCCAGTCTGGCAGGAAATTTCTCATCGATACCGGTGCGGACGTTTCTGTCATTCCAGTTTCAACAATAAATCGACGTTTTACATCTTCCAACGAAAGTCCACTCTTCGCAGCCAATGGTTCGATAATTAAGACGTATGGTACAACTCGCCTCATCCTCGATCTTGGGTTACGTCGAATATACTCATGGAATTTTATTATTGCTGATACCACACAACCAATCATATCTGCAAAATTTCAACCTTCTCGTCGACATTAAACGAGGGAAGTTAATTGACGCGCAAACATTGCTAGCACGCAATGGTATCTGCAGCCTTCAAGAGTCAGCCTCTCTCAAGACATTCAGCACGTCCTGTCCTTTCGCCAAGTTACTGGAAGAATTTAAGGACATCACGCAACTTAACGCTTCAACACCCAAGCCAACAACGGCTGACGTTACTCACTGCATCGATACTAAGGGTGCGCCAACATTTGCGAAGCCACGTCGACTCACTCCAGAGAAGTTTAAAGCTGCAAAAGCAGAGTTTGAGTACTTGCTCAAAATCGGCGTGTGTCAACCATCCAAAAGCTCGTACGCATCACCTCTGCACATGGTTCGCAAAGCAACAGGCGATTGGCGGCCATGTGGCGACTACAGAGCTCTAAACGCACAAACAGTCCCGGATCGTTACCCGCTACCACACATACAGGACTGCACACATATTTTCTATGGCAAGAAAATATTTTCAAAGCTTGACCTCAACTGTGCGTACCACCAAATTCCAATCGAGCCCCGTGATGTTCCGAAGACAGCAATAACCACACCGTTTGGATTATTTGAGTTCACGCATATGACGTTTGGATTGTGCAACGCTGCACAAACATTCCAACGTTATATGGACTCTGCATTCAGAGACCTGAACTACGTTTTCGTCTACGTTGACGACATCGCCATCGCATCAGACAGCATGGAACAACATGCAATCCACCTGCGACAAGTC
The DNA here is from genome assembly GCA_951394115.2 of Drosophila phalerata. Taxonomy (NCBI): domain Eukaryota; kingdom Metazoa; phylum Arthropoda; class Insecta; order Diptera; family Drosophilidae; genus Drosophila; species Drosophila phalerata. The sequence goes on along the minus strand of OX596006.1, from coordinate 13,647,375 downwards.
TTTGAGCGACTTCGACGTTTTCACCTCACCATTAATCCTGGTAAATGTCGTTTTGGCCAAACTTCGATCGATTTCCTTGGACACCAAGTTGACGCAAACGGCATCACACCGCTTCCTGACAAAGTCAAGACAATCTCCGATTTTCCCTTGCCACAAGTTGCAAAGGAACTTCGACGTTTTTTGGCAATGATAAATTTCTATCGAAGATTTCTGCCAAAAGCCATTAAACATCAAGCACCACTGCTACAGCTCATCCCAGGCAATAAGAAGAACGACTCTTCTACAATAAACTGGACAGAAGAAACCAAGAAGCACTTTGAGGAATGCAAGCGATCCCTTGCCACAGCAACACTGCTAGTTCACCCATCCCCAGATGCCTTCCTCTCACTGAGTACTGACGCTAGCGACATTGCAGTTGGCGCTGTACTTCATCAAGTCGTCAATAAAGAGTACCAGCCAATGGGATTTTTCAGCGTTAAGCTGACTGACCCACAGCGCAATTACAGCACATATGATCGTGAGCTTCTAGCGATCTATCTTAGCATCAAACACTTTCGCTACATGCTAGAAGGAAGAGCATTTGATGTTCAAACTGACCACAAGCCATTGGTTTTCGCCTTCATGCAAAAGCCCGAGAAAGCTTCACCCCGGCAACATCGCCAATTGGACTTCATCAGTCAATTCACCACATCGATAAAACACATTGCTGGCGTTGAAAACATAACCGCAGATACACTGTCTCGCATCACAGCTGTGGAAACAAACATCATTGATTATGACCAAATCGGTTCTGCACAGGCCAATTGCCAAGAACTCGCTAAACTCCTAAGTGACAGCAACACAGCACTTCAACTCAAATCTGTAAACCTTCCTCACTCGGCAAATCCAATAATATGTGATTTTTCTACATCAGCAGTTCGACCATTTATACCACAACCACTTAGAAAAAAGATCATTAGCAAAATGCACAACATTGCTCATGGAGGCGTTCGCTCAACCCTACAGTTAGTTAAAGAACGCTTTGTATGGCCGTCGATGCACAAAGAAGTAACTGATTTCGTAAAGCATTGCATACCTTGCCAGAAATCGAAGGTAACACGTCATGTCCACTCACCACTGCAGCAGTACACACTCACCACACAAAGATTTGAGCACATCAACTTGGATCTTATTGGACCATTACCTCAGTCCGGTCAATTTAGATACTGCCTCACAATCATCGATCGCTATACCAGATGGCCTGAAGCTGTTGCCATTGAAGACATGCAAGCAGACACAGTTGCCGCCGCATTGATCAACACATGGATCTCCCGTTTTGGAGTACCATCACGCATCACCACGGATCAGGGCAGGCAGTTTGAATCCAGGCTTTTCAATGAGCTATCAAGACTTCTCGGCATCAACCATCTTCGCACAACAGCGTATCATCCACAGGCTAATGGAATCATCGAGCGTTGGCATCGCACTCTAAAAGCAGCCATCATGTGTCAAAATAGGAGCAGGTGGCCCAGCAAGTTGCCAATCATATTGCTCGGACTACGATCAGCATATAAGCCCGACATAAAAGCATCAGCAGCACAACTTGTCTATGGCACTACACTACGACTTCCTGGTGAATTTTTCCACATGAACAGCCAATTCAAGCCTCAGACAGATTTCGCTAAGGATTTAGCCCAGATGATGAATGACATCCGCCCAGTGCACACAGCACACCACGATACCTCTAAGCCCTTTATATTCAAAGACTTAGATGACGCAACGCATGTTTTTCTACGCAATGACACGGTACGTGGATCTCTTCAGCCACCCTACGATGGACCTTATGAAGTTAAAGCTAAGCAACCCAAATTCTTCAGCATCGTTATCAACAATCGAGATACCAAAGTATCGATTGATCGTCTCAAACCAGCCTTCATTGAGTCACAAGGACAGTCTACAGCAGACGTTCCAGATGCACCAACTATTCCAGATTCGCCATCTTCGTCAACCATTCCAGATGCAGCGTTAACATCTTCATCCGCCAATCAGACAATCCGTCACAATAGCTGTACACCAGTCGTCAGACCTCGCCGCACAATCAGACTTCCCGTTCGCTTCACGACTTAAAGTCTAGGAGGGAGTACTGTGGGGATCTGGCATCCTTTAACCACAGACTTCGATATATTTCGACAGTATATCATTTATCGATATTACGAAATGGCAAAAAGTACATCGCTATCTCATATGTACTCACTCTCTTTGATTTCAACATTCCACCAGTCAACACCTACAATAAAGTGATCTCCTTAATTTAATATAATTGCTTTTTAATAATAACTAGTGGGTAGTCTCTAGCTAGTCTCCCCACAAGTCTATCAGGAAAATATATTTAGCAATTTTTCCTGGTGGACTCATACAAATGTCAAACATGGAGACTCAAGGTGCTGTGCACAAAACAAAAGAACGAGATTTAAATTTTCAACGCGATGAAAGATAACTTTAATTAAAGCAGTGGAGGCGCGACCATGTCTTTGACGAAACGCAAATAAGAATCATTGTGATAAAATATCTGTGAAAAGTGCATGGAAAAGTGTTGCTGGAGAAATAATTGAATAATAATTGGCGCAACCAACACAATCACTTCATCGTCCAAATTTATTTACTTTCTTTTTTAATTTTAGTTAACCTTTCAAATTTGGCGCTGTTTACAAGCCAAACTGATTTGTCAGAGTGACCATGTACGTTTTAGGTGCAGGCTCAAGAATATGCCTGTTTTAGGTAAATATTTTATGCATATTAGGTGTTTGGTCACACTGTTTTAGTTATGTTCCACAAACACAAGAAATAATTGTCAAATTCCTGACAAGGAATTTTAAGTTGCTGGAGTCAGGCCTAAAGTAAGTAATCATAACAAGTGATTTGATATCCTCTCGGCTAAAATCAAAGCGCTGCATTATTTGCAGAACTAGTTTCAAGTAAAACTCACTGTTTCCTTAAGTTTTAGAATTGTAAGATAATCAAGGCAATTGATGTCCATGCACTTTTGAGCTTTAAGACCAATAAAATTTTTTTCAGTGGGCAAAAAATACAATTGTAAATCTTTAATCTAAAAGTTTTTTAAGATCTAGCTTCTTTAGGTAATCGTGCTCCACAAAACTATTCAGTAAGTCGATTCTAAGCGCGTGTAAAGATAAGGCAAGCGAACACGTTCTGATTGAAATTCTACATTCAAATCATTTATAATTTTAAAAATGTAGCTTAAAAAATATAAATAAATTTTCATATTTTGGTCAATCGCACAGCTCTTATCCGATTTCCATAGCTAGCTTTAACTTATATTCTTGCAATTTTGTCCTGGTTGAAAAACTTTGAATGTCTTTGTCTTTTCAAATGAATCACGGCCATTTTAAGCTTGTCAAAAACAACGGCATCTGATACTCGACCTTTTGTGCCCACTTCAATCGATACAAACTCGTTATTGGCATTTAAAACCGCCATTAGCACAATACTGAATAATTTGTTGTAGTTAAAAAATATGAGCCAATATTGGTTGGCTTTTTAATTGTGACGTGCTTTCCGTCAATAGCACCGATGCAGCTGTTAAAATTCCATTTTGTTTCAAAATCACCCGCAATCGCCTTCCACACTCTTGCGTTTGTTGGCATCTGTTAAAATAAAAAAATAAAAATAATGTTAGCAATATAATATTAAATTTTCTTATACATTTATTCTTCTCTTTATTTAGTCAATTAGAACCAAAAGAAAAAATACAGTTGAGGAGAGCTGTTGAACATCTGGAAAAAGTTAAAGCAGAAGGATGGGCAGTGCAATTTCGTAAACTTGAGGAGCATCAAAAGTTGTTTGCAAAAAGAATTATTGAAGCGCTACTGCAAGGCCAGTTAGGCTTTCAAAATTTTAGTAGTGGCATTAATATAGAGAAGAGCAGTATGCAACACATCACAGTTACTCAAATGGCATTGTTTTTGCTCCACAGCCAGCACCCTTTCAACAACATCCGTCCACTAAGAAATCGCTCTGAAAATGCAACACCTCACAAATTCTCTGTCCTTCCTTCGCAGATATGGCATTTAAATTTTAGTCAACAACGTCCACTTAAAACTAAAAACTCAACACCATACAGCTCCTTGGATGGCACTAAAAAATCTATGGATTCGACGCAAGAAACTTTTCTACCACAATGTCCACTAAGAGCTATCAATTTGTCTCCATACAGCTCTTTTGATGATACTAATTTTTCTGTGGAGTCGACGCAAGCAACATTTCAACCACAACGACTACTAAGAACCGGGTATTCTACTCATCGCCCTTCAACACCTCGAAAGCACGAGCACAAGCAGAAAATTGAACACTAAACCAACTTCATTCCAAGAATTGTTTGATTATGATGATTTTAAATAAATAATTTAGTTTCAAACGTAATATCGAACCCTCATTAATTTATTTTAATGCAGATATTATTGCAAAACAGGTCTCCATTATAATTTTTCTGAGTGATTGAGGCGAAATATTAGTTGATAACTTCAAATTTTCGAAGCTCTGCCCACTAGCCAGAAATCTAACAGTCGCAGATAGCACTAGGCAACTAATTTGAACTTTTTGGCTATCACACGAACAAAACCCACTTTTTGGGTTAGATTTGGGGCCCCAAATGACGAAAAACTATTTTTTTTTTGTTCTTTGGTCAAATGTTTTTTTTTTAATTTCTTAAAATTTTTCTTTTTTCAAAAGTGCACCCACTTTTGTCATCATTACTCGAGAATGACAAAAGCGATTTTCAAAAATTACTTTTTACTTCTACTTGAATTACTTACTTTTCCTGAAAGCCAATAAATATATCTATAATTCGTTAATGCAAAGTTTAAGATTTAAACCAGTAGTTTAAAAGATATCAACTCTTGAATTAAGAAAATGATCAATTTTTTTAACGCTTTTTTTTAAGCTTTTTTTTACTTTAAAATTCAAGGAAATGTCGAAAAAAATTTAATACATTTTGTCATCTATTTTAATTACATAGTTAATAGCTGATTTCGCGTCGTTTAAGATATAATTCATAAAAATCTGTAAGGAGACGGCGTTATAATATTTTTTGTGTCTAGGCATGTTTTTGTCGACTTTGATGACTTCCTTGTGGAGCGACATGTCCTTTAGTATGAAATTTTTTTCGTAATTTTTGAGATATCTTAACCAATCTCACACATTATCAATTTGTTGTTATTTTACACATTTTGACCATATTTGGTTCAAATCGGTCTACTATATCATATAGCTGCATCAGTGTTAAACAAGTCACCTAGTTGTTAATACATCTTGGTATCGAAATAATTACGCCTCGCACCAGCTAAAACGCTAGCTAAATTTTATCTAAAGCTAGGTATGGACATCAGCTAAAAGCTGTTCGCTAAAGGTCAAATTTATATAACAAAATTGCCAGATCAAGAAATTGTCGTTTTTCAACACTGCTAGTTTTTAGCTAGGGTGACTTCGAAAATGTGGAACTGTTCTAACTTTTTCAGCTGACTAGGTAAAAATGGCAGTTATTTATTTAAAAACCAGTGATTAAAAAACTGAGTAGCAAAAGTCGCAATATTTTTGCTTTTCTCTGCATCGAATGCCTGCGACTTTGTAATATTAACTGTTGCTTCTGCTTCTGAAAATTTGAGAAGTCACAGTCGCAGCAGCAGCACAAAACAAAAAGCGACAAAAATCAAACAGCTGAAACAGTCGCCGGTTTCGTTTTTTTTTATTTTTGCTGTGCTGCTGCTTTCGTTGATGAGCAAAGGCAGCAGCAGCAGCAACCGTTCGACTTCCAAAAGTCGACGAAAGCAACTTAAAATTCCTGTCAAACTTCATGTAAAAAAAACTTTGCAGGAATTTTTAGTTTTCGTTTTCGTTTGGTGTGTATCCAGCAACTTGAACGATATCCACAAATTCATATCGATATTTGGCATATCGATAGCATGTGGGGACTGAGAGAACAGCTGATGAGTCTATCAGGAAAATATATTTAGCAATTTTTCCTGGTGGACTCATACAAATGTCAAACATGGAGACTCAAGGTGCTGTGCACAAAACAAAAGAACGAGATTTAAATTTTCAACGCGATGAAAGATAACTTTAATTAAAGCAGTGGAGGCGCGACCATGTCTTTGACGAAACGCAAATAAGAATCATTGTGATAAAATATCTGTGAAAAGTGCATGGAAAAGTGTTGCTGGAGAAATAATTGAATAATAATTGGCGCAACCAACACAATCACTTCATCGTCCAAATTTATTTACTTTCTTTTTTAATTTTAGTTAACCTTTCAAATTTGGCGCTGTTTACAAGCCAAACTGATTTGTCAGAGTGACCATGTACGTTTTAGGTGCAGGCTCAAGAATATGCCTGTTTTAGGTAAATATTTTATGCATATTAGGTGTTTGGTCACACTGTTTTAGTTATGTTCCACAAACACAAGAAATAATTGTCAAATTCCTGACAAGGAATTTTAAGTTGCTGGAGTCAGGCCTAAAGTAAGTAATCATAACAAGTGATTTGATATCCTCTCGGCTAAAATCAAAGCGCTGCATTATTTGCAGAACTAGTTTCAAGTAAAACTCACTGTTTCCTTAAGTTTTAGAATTGTAAGATAATCAAGGCAATTGATGTCCATGCACTTTTGAGCTTTAAGACCAATAAAATTTTTTTCAGTGGGCAAAAAATACAATTGTAAATCTTTAATCTAAAAGTTTTTTAAGATCTAGCTTCTTTAGGTAATCGTGCTCCACAAAACTATTCAGTAAGTCGATTCTAAGCGCGTGTAAAGATAAGGCAAGCGAACACGTTCTGATTGAAATTCTACATTCAAATCATTTATAATTTTAAAAATGTAGCTTAAAAAATATAAATAAATTTTCATATTTTGGTCAATCGCACAGCTCTTATCCGATTTCCATAGCTAGCTTTAACTTATATTCTTGCAATTTTGTCCTGGTTGAAAAACTTTGAATGTCTTTGTCTTTTCAAATGAATCACGGCCATTTTAAGCTTGTCAAAAACAACGGCATCTGATACTCGACCTTTTGTGCCCACTTCAATCGATACAAACTCGTTATTGGCATTTAAAACCGCCATTAGCACAATACTGAATAATTTGTTGTAGTTAAAAAATATGAGCCAATATTGGTTGGCTTTTTAATTGTGACGTGCTTTCCGTCAATAGCACCGATGCAGCTGTTAAAATTCCATTTTGTTTCAAAATCACCCGCAATCGCCTTCCACACTCTTGCGTTTGTTGGCATCTGTTAAAATAAAAAAATAAAAATAATGTTAGCAATATAATATTAAATTTTCTTATACATTTATTCTTCTCTTTATTTAGTCAATTAGAACCAAAAGAAAAAATACAGTTGAGGAGAGCTGTTGAACATCTGGAAAAAGTTAAAGCAGAAGGATGGGCAGTGCAATTTCGTAAACTTGAGGAGCATCAAAAGTTGTTTGCAAAAAGAATTATTGAAGCGCTACTGCAAGGCCAGTTAGGCTTTCAAAATTTTAGTAGTGGCATTAATATAGAGAAGAGCAGTATGCAACACATCACAGTTACTCAAATGGCATTGTTTTTGCTCCACAGCCAGCACCCTTTCAACAGCATCCGTCCACTAAGAAATCGCTCTGAAAATGCAACACCTCACAAATTCTCTGTCCTTCCTTCGCAGATATGGCATTTAAATTTTAGTCAACAACGTCCACTTAAAACTAAAAACTCAACACCATACAACAGCTCCTTGGATGGCACTAAAAAATCTATGGATTCGACGCAAGAAACTTTTCTACCACAATGTCCACTAAGAGCTATCAATTTGTCTCCATACAGCTCTTTTGATGATACTAATTTTTCTGTGGAGTCGACGCAAGCAACATTTCAACCACAACGACTACTAAGAACCGGGTATTCTACTCATCGCCCTTCAACACCTCGGAAGCACGAGCACAAGCAGAAAATTGAACACTAAACCAACTTCATTCCAAGAATTGTTTGATTATGATGATTTTAAATAAATAATTTAGTTTCAAACGTAATATCGAACCCTCATTAATTTATTTTAATGCAGATATTATTGCAAAACAGGTCTCCATTATAATTTTTCTGAGTGATTGAGGCGAAATATTAGTTGATAACTTCAAATTTTCGAAGCTCTGCCCACTAGCCAGAAATCTAACAGTCGCAGATAGCACTAGGCAACTAATTTGAACTTTTTGGCTATTACACGAACAAAACCCACTTTTTGGGTTAGATTTGGGGCCCCAAATGACGAAAAACTATTTTTTTTTTGTTCTTTGGTCAAATGTTTTTTTTTTAATTTCTTAAAATTTTTTTTTTTCAAAAGTGCACCCACTTTTGTCATCATTACTCGAGAATGACAAAAGCGATTTTCAAAAATTACTTTTTACTTCTACTTGAATTACTTACTTTTCCTGAAAGCCAATAAATATATCTATAATTCGTTAATGCAAAGTTTAAGATTTAAACCAGTAGTTTAAAAGATATCAACTCTTGAACTAAGAAAATGATCAATTTTTTTAACGCTTTTTTTTAAGCTTTTATTACTTTAAAATTCAAGGAAAAGTCGAAAAAAATTTAATACATTTTGTCATCTATTTTAATTACATAGCTAATAGCTGATTTCGCGTCGTTTAAGATATAATTCATAAAAATCTGTAAGGAGACGGCGTTATAATATTTTTTGTGTCTAGGCATGTTTTTGTCGACTTTGATGACTTCCTTGTGGAGCGACATGTCCTTTAGTATGAAATTTTTTTCGTAATTTTTGAGATATCTTAACCAATCTCACACATTATCAATTTGTTGTTATTTTACACATTTTGACCATATTTGGTTCAAATCGGTCTACTATATCATATAGCTGCATCAGTGTTAAACAAGTCACCTAGTTGTTAATACATCTTGGTATCGAAATAATTACGCCTCGCACCAGCTAAAACGCTAGCTAAATTTTATCTAAAGCTAGGTATGGACATCAGCTAAAAGCTGTTCGCTAAAGGTCAAATTTATATAACAAAATTGCCAGATCAAGAAATTGTCGTTTTTCAACACTGCTAGTTTTTAGCTAGGGTGACTTCGAAAATGTGGAACTGTTCTAACTTTTTCAGCTGACTAGGTAAAAATGGCAGTTATTTATTTAAAAACCAGTGATTAAAAAACTGAGTAGCAAAAGTCGCAATATTTTTGCTTTTCTCTGCATCGAATGCCTGCGACTTTGTAATATTAACTGTTGCTTCTGCTTCTGAAAATTTGAGAAGTCACAGTCGCAGCAGCAGCACAAAACAAAAAGCGACAAAAATCAAACAGCTGAAACAGTCGCCGGTTTTAGTTTTTTTTTATTTTTGCTGTGCTGCTGCTTTCGTTGATGAGCAAAGGCAGCAGCAGCAGCAACCGTTCGACTTCCAAAAGTCGACGAAAGCAACTTAAAATTCCTGTCAAACTTCATGTAAAAAAAACTTTGCAGGAATTTTTAGTTTTCGTTTTCGTTTGGTGTGTATCCAGCAACTTGAACGATATCCACAAATTCATATCGATATTTGGCATATCGATAGCATGTGGGGACTGAGAGAACAGCTGATGAGTCTATCAGGAAAATATATTTAGCAATTTTTCCTGGTGGACTCATACAAATGTCAAACATGGAGACTCAAGGTGCTGTGCACAAAACAAAAGAACGAGATTTAAATTTTCAACGCGATGAAAGATAACTTTAATTAAAGCAGTGGAGGCGCGACCATGTCTTTGACGAAACGCAAATAAGAATCATTGTGATAAAATATCTGTGAAAAGTGCATGGAAAAGTGTTGCTGGAGAAATAATTGAATAATAATTGGCGCAACCAACACAATCACTTCATCGTCCAAATTTATTTACTTTCTTTTTTAATTTTAGTTAACCTTTCAAATTTGGCGCTGTTTACAAGCCAAACTGATTTGTCAGAGTGACCATGTACGTTTTAGGTGCAGGCTCAAGAATATGCCTGTTTTAGGTAAATATTTTATGCATATTAGGTGTTTGGTCACACTGTTTTAGTTATGTTCCACAAACACAAGAAATAATTGTCAAATTCCTGACAAGGAATTTTAAGTTGCTGGAGTCAGGCCTAAAGTAAGTAATCATAACAAGTGATTTGATATCCTCTCGGCTAAAATCAAAGCGCTGCATTATTTGCAGAACTAGTTTCAAGTAAAACTCACTGTTTCCTTAAGTTTTAGAATTGTAAGATTATCAAGGCAATTGATGTCCATGCACTTTTGAGCATTAAGACCAATAAAATTTTTTTCAGTAGGCAAAAAATACAATTGTAAATCTTTAATCTAAAAGTTTTTTAAGGTCTAGCTTCTTTAGGTAATCGTGCTCCACAAAACTATTCAGTAAGTCGATTCTAAGCGCGTGTAAAGATAAGGCAAGCGAACACGTTCTGATTGAAATTCTACATTCAAATCATTTATAATTTTAAAAATGTAGCTTAAAAAATATAAATAAATTTTCATATTTTGGTCAATCGCACAGCTCTTATCCGATTTCCATAGCTAGCTTTAACTTATATTCTTGCAATTTTGTCCTGGTTGAAAAACTTTGAATGTCTTTGTCTTTTCAAATGAATCACGGCCATTTTAAGCTTGTCAAAAACAACGGCATCTGATACTCGACCTTTTGTGCCCACTTCAATCGATACAAACTCGTTATTGGCATTTAAAACCGCCATTAGCACAATACTGAATAATTTGTTGTAGTTAAAAAATATGAGCCAATATTGGTTGGCTTTTTAATTGTGACGTGCTTTCCGTCAATAGCACCGATGCAGCTGTTAAAATTCCATTTTGTTTCAAAATCACCCGCAATCGCCTTCCACACTCTTGCGTTTGTTGGCATCTGTTAAAATAAAAAAATAAAAATAATGTTAGCAATATAATATTAAATTTTCTTATACATTTATTCTTCTCTTTATTTAGTCAATTAGAACCAAAAGAAAAAATACAGTTGAGGAGAGCTGTTGAACATCTGGAAAAAGTTAAAGCAGAAGGATGGGCAGTGCAATTTCGTAAACTTGAGGAGCATCAAAAGTTGTTTGCAAAAAGAATTATTGAAGCGCTACTGCAAGGCCAGTTAGGCTTTCAAAATTTTAGTAGTGGCATTAATATAGAGAAGAGCAGTATGCAACACATCACAGTTACTCAAATGGCATTGTTTTTGCTCCACAGCCAGCACCCTTTCAACAGCATCCGTCCACTAAGAAATCGCTCTGAAAATGCAACACCTCACAAATTCTCTGTCCTTCCTTCGCAGATATGGCATTTAAATTTTAGTCAACAACGTCCACTTAAAACTAAAAACTCAACACCATACAGCTCCTTGGATGGCACTAAAAAATCTATGGATTCGACGCAAGAAACTTTTCTACCACAATGTCCACTAAGAGCTATCAATTTGTCTCCATACAGCTCTTTTGATGATACTAATTTTTCTGTGGAGTCGACGCAAGCAACATTTCAACCACAACGACTACTAAGAACCGGGTATTCTACTCATCGCCCTTCAACACCTCGGAAGCACGAGCACAAGCAGAAAATTGAACACTAAACCAACTTCATTCCAAGAATTGTTTGATTATGATGATTTTAAATAAATAATTTAGTTTCAAACGTAATATCGAACCCTCATTAATTTATTTTAATGCAGATATTATTGCAAAACAGGTCTCCATTATAATTTTTCTGAGTGATTGAGGCGAAATATTAGTTGATAACTTCAAATTTTCGAAGCTCTGCCCACTAGCCAGAAATCTAACAGTCGCAGATAGCACTAGGCAACTAATTTGAACTTTTTGGCTATTACACGAACAAAACCCACTTTTTGGGTTAGATTTGGGGCCCCAAATGACGAAAAACTATTTTTTTTTTGTTCTTTGGTCAAATGTTTTTTTTTTAATTTCTTAAAATTTTTCTTTTTTCAAAAGTGCACCCACTTTTGTCATCATTACTCGAGAATGACAAAAGCGATTTTTAAAAATTACTTTTTACTTCTACTTGAATTACTTACTTTTCCTGAAAGCCAATAAATATATCTATAATTCGTTAATGCAAAGTTTAAGATTTAAACCAGTAGTTTAAAAGATATCAACTCTTGAATTAAGAAAATGATCAATTTTTTTAACGCTTTTTTTTAAGCTTTTTTTACTTTAAAATTCAAGGAAAAGTCGAAAAAAATTTAATACATTTTGTCATCTATTTTAATTACATAGCTAATAGCTGATTTCGCGTCGTTTAAGATATAATTCATCAAAATCTGTAAGGAGACGGCGTTATAATATTTTTTGTGTCTAGGCATGTTTTTGTCGACTTTGATGACTTCCTTGTGGAGCGACATGTCCTTTAGTATGAAATTTTTTTCGTGATTTTTGAGATATCTTAACCAATCTCACACATTATCAATTTGTTGTTATTTTACACATTTTGACCATATTTGGTTCAAATCGGTCTACTATATCATATAGCTGCATCAGTGTTAAACAAGTCACCTAGTTGTTAATACATCTTGGTATCGAAATAATTACGCCTCGCACCAGCTAAAACGCTAGCTAAATTTTATCTAAAGCTAGGTATGGACATCAGCTAAAAGCTGTTCGCTAAAGGTCAAATTTATATAACAAAATCGCCAGATCAAGAAATTGTCGTTTTTCAACACTGCTAGTTTTTAGCTAGGGTGACTTCGAAAATGTGGAACTGTTCTAACTTTTTCAGCTGACTAGGTAAAAATGGCAGTTATTTATTTAAAAACCAGTGATTAAAAAACTGAGTAGCAAAAGTCGCAATATTTTTGCTTTTCTCTGCATCGAATGCCTGCGACTTTGTAATATTAACTGTTGCTTCTGCTTCTGAAAATTTGAGAAGTCACAGTCGCAGCAGCAGCACAAAACAAAAAGCGACAAAAATCAAACAGCTGAAACAGTCGCCGGTTTTAGTTTTTTTTATTTTTGCTGTGCTGCTGCTTTCGTTGATGAGCAAAGGCAGCAGCAGCAGCAACCGTTCAACTTCCAAAAGTCGACGAAAGCAACTTAAAATTCCTGTCAAACTTCATATAAAAAAAACTTTGCAGGAATTTTTAGTTTTCGTTTTCGTTTGGTGTGTATCCAGCAACTTGAACGATATCCACAAATTCATATCGATATTTGGCATATCGATAGCATGTGGGGACTGAGAGAACAGCTGATGAGTCTATCAGGAAAATATATTTAGCAATTTTTCCTGGTGGACTCATACAAATGTCAAACATGGAGACTCAAGGTGCTGTGCACAAAACAAAAGAACGAGATTTAAATTTTCAACGCGATGAAAGATAACTTTAATTAAAGCAGTGGAGGCGCGACCATGTCTTTGACGAAACGCAAATAAGAATCATTGTGATAAAATATCTGTGAAAAGTGCATGGAAAAGTGTTGCTGGAGAAATAATTGAATAATAATTGGCGCAACCAACACAATCACATTATCGTCCAAATTTATTTACTTTCTTTTTTAATTTTAGTTAACCTTTCAAATTTGGCGCTGTTTACAAGCCAAACTGATTTGTCAGAGTGACCATGTACGTTTTAGGTGCAGGCTCAAGAATATGCCTGTTTTAGGTAAATATTTTATGCATATTAGGTGTTTGGTCACACTGTTTTAGTTATGTTCCACAAACACAAGAAATAATTGTCAAATTCCTGACAAGGAATTTTAAGTTGCTGGAGTCAGGCCTAAAGTAAGTAATCATAACAAGTGATTTGATATCCTCTCGGCTAAAATCAAAGCGCTGCATTATTTGCAGAACTAGTTTCAAGTAAAACTCACTGTTTCCTTAAGTTTTAGAATTGTAAGATTATCAAGGCAATTGATGTCCATGCACTTTTGAGCATTAAGACCAATAAAATTTTTTTCAGTAGGCAAAAAATACAATTGTAAATCTTTAATCTAAAAGTTTTTTAAGGTCTAGCTTCTTTAGGTAATCGTGCTCCACAAAACTATTCAGTAAGTCGATTCTAAGCGCGTGTAAAGATAAGGCAAGCGAACACGTTCTGATTGAAATTCTACATTCAAATCATTTATAATTTTAAAAATGTAGCTTAAAAAATATAAATAAATTTTCATATTTTGGTCAATCGCACAGCTCTTATCCGATTTCCATAGCTAGCTTTAACTTATATTCTTGCAATTTTGTCCTGGTTGAAAAACTTTGAATGTCTTTGTCTTTTCAAATGAATCACGGCCATTTTAAGCTTGTCAAAAACAACGGCATCTGATACTCGACCTTTTGTGCCCACTTCAATCGATACAAACTCGTTATTGGCATTTAAAACCGCCATTAGCACAATACTGAATAATTTGTTGTAGTTAAAAAATAGGAGCCAATATTGGTTGGCTTTTTAATTGTGACGTGCTTTCCGTCAATAGCACCGATGCAGCTGTTAAAATTCCATTTTGTTTCAAAATCACCCGCAATCGCCTTCCACACTCTTGCGTTTGTTGGCATCTGTTAAAATAAAAAAATAAAAATAATGTTAGCAATATAATATTAAATTTTCTTATACATTTATTCTTCTCTTTATTTAGTCAATTAGAACCAATAGAAAAAATACAGTTGAGGAGAGCTGTTGAACATCTGGAAAAAGTTAAAGCAGAAGGATGGGCAGTGCAATTTCGTAAACTTGAGGAGCATCAAAAGTTGTTTGCAAAAAGAATTATTGAAGCGCTACTGCAAGGCCAGTTAGGCTTTCAAAATTTTAGTAGTGGCATTAATATAGAGAAGAGCAGTATGCAACACATCACAGTTACTCAAATGGCATTGTTTTTGCTCCACAGCCAGCACCCTTTCAACAGCATCCGTCCACTAAGAAATCGCTCTGAAAATGCAACACCTCACAAATTCTCTGTCCTTCCTTCGCAGATATGGCATTTAAATTTTAGTCAACAACGTCCACTTAAAACTAAAAACTCAACACCATACAACAGCTCCTTGGAAGAAACTTTTCTACCACAATGTCCACTAAGAGCTATCAATTTGTCTCCATACAGCTCTTTTGATGATACTAATTTTTCTGTGGAGTCGACGCAAGCAACATTTCAACCACAACGACTACTAAGAACCGGGTATTCTACTCATCGCCCTTCAACACCTCGGAAGCACGAGCACAAGCAGAAAATTGAACACTAAACCAACTTCATTCCAAGAATTGTTTGATTATGATGATTTTAAATAAATAATTTAGTTTCAAACGTAATATCGAACCCTCATTTATTTATTTTAATGCAGATATTATTGCAAAACAGGTCTCCATTATAATTTTTCTGAGTGATTGAGGCGAAATATTAGTTGATAACTTCAAATTTTCGAAGCTCTGCCCTCTAGCCAGAAATCTAACAGTCGCAGATAGCACTAGGCAACTAATTTGAACTTTTTGGCTATTACACGAACAAAACCCACTTTTTGGGTTAGATTTGGGGCCCCAAATGACGAAAAACTATTTTTTTTTTGTTCTTTGGTCAAATGTTTTTTTTTTAATTTCTTAAAATTTTTCTTTTTTCAAAAGTGCACCCACTTTTGTCATCATTACTCGAGAATGACAAAAGCGATTTTCAAAAATTACTTTTTACTTCTACTTGAATTACTTACTTTTCCTGAAAGCCAATAAATATATCTATAATTCGTTAATGCAAAGTTTAAGATTTAAACCAGTAGTTTAAAAGATATCAACTCTTGAATTAAGAAAATGATCAATTTTTTTAACGCTTTTTTTTAAGCTTTTTTTACTTTAAAATTCAAGGAAAAGTCGAAAAAAATTTAATACATTTTGTCATCTATTTTAATTACATAGCTAATAGCTGATTTCGCGTCGTTTAAGATATAATTCATCAAAATCTGTAAGGAGACGGCGTTATAATATTTTTTGTGTCTTGGCATGTTTTTGTCGACTTTGATGACTTCCTTGTGGAGCGACATGTCCTTTAGTATGAAATTTTTTTCGTGATTTTTGAGATATCTTAACCAATCTCACACATTATCAATTTGTTGTTATTTTACACATTTTGACCATATTTGGTTCAAATCGGTCTACTATATCATATAGCTGCATCAGTGTTAAACAAGTCACCTAGTTGTTAATACATCTTGGTATCGAAATAATTACGCCTCGCACCAGCTAAAACGCTAGCTAAATTTTATCTAAAGCTAGGTATGGACATCAGCTAAAAGCTGTTCGCTAAAGGTCAAATTTATATAACAAAATTGCCAGATCAAGAAATTGTCGTTTTTCAACACTGCTAGTTTTTAGCTAGGGTGACTTCGAAAATGTGGAACTGTTCTAACTTTTTCAGCTGACTAGGTAAAAATGGCAGTTATTTATTTAAAAACCAGTGATTAAAAAACTGAGTAGCAAAAGTCGCAATATTTTTGCTTTTCTCTGCATCGAATGCCTGCGACTTTGTAATATTAACTGTTGCTTCTGCTTCTGAAAATTTGAGAAGTCACAGTCGCAGCAGCAGCACAAAACAAAAAGCGACAAAAATCAAACAGCTGAAACAGTCGCCGGTTTCGTTTTTTTTTATTTTTGCTGTGCTGCTGCTTTCGTTGATGAGCAAAGGCAGCAGCAGCAGCAACCGTTCGACTTCCAAAAGTCGACGAAAGCAACTTAAAATTCCTGTCAAACTTCATGTACAAAAAACTTTGCAGGAATTTTTAGTTTTCGTTTTCGTTTGGTGTGTATCCAGCCACTTGAACGATATCCACAAATTCATATCGATATTTGGCATATCGATAGCATGTGGGGACTGAGAGAACAGCTGATGAGTCTATCAGGAAAATATATTTAGCAATTTTTCCTGGTGGACTCATACAAATGTCAAACATGGAGACTCAAGGTGCTGTGCACAAAACAAAAGAACGAGATTTAAATTTTCAACGCGATGAAAGATAACTTTAATTAAAGCAGTGGAGGCGCGACCATGTCTTTGACGAAACGCAAATAAGAATCATTGTGATAAAATATCTGTGAAAAGTGCATGGAAAACTGTTGCTGGAGAAATAATTGAATAATAATTGGCGCAACCAACACAATCACATTATCGTCCAAATTTATTTACTTTCTTTTTTAATTTTAGTTAACCTTTCAAATTTGGCGCTGTTTACAAGCCAAACTGATTTGTCAGAGTGACCATGTACGTTTTAGGTGCAGGCTCAAGAATATGCCTGTTTTAGGTAAATATTTTATGCATATTAGGTGTTTGGTCACACTGTTTTAGTTATGTTCCACAAACACAAGAAATAATTGTCAAATTCCTGACAAGGAATTTTAAGTTGCTGGAGTCAGGCCCAAAGTAAGTAATCATAACAAGTGATTTGATATCCTCTCGGCTAAAATCAAAGCGCTGCATTATTTGCAGAACTAGTTTCAAGTAAAACTCACTGTTTCCTTAAGTTTTAGAATTGTAAGATAATCAAGGCAATTGATGTCCATGCACTTTTGAGCTTTAAGACCAATAAAATTTTTTTCAGTGGGCAAAAAATACAATTGTAAATCTTTAATCTAAAAGTTTTTTAAGATCTAGCTTCTTTAGGTAATCGTGCTCCACAAAACTATTCAGTAAGTCGATTCTAAGCGCGTGTAAAGATCAGGCAAGCGAACACGTTCTGATTGAAATTCTACATTCAAATCATTTATAATTTTAAAAATGTAGCTTAAAAAATATAAATAAATTTTCATATTTTGGTCAATCGCACAGCTCTTATCCGATTTCCATAGCTAGCTTTAACTTATATTCTTGCAATTTTGTCCTGGTTGAAAAACTTTGAATGTCTTTGTCTTTTCAAATGAATCACGGCCATTTTAAGCTTGTCAAAAACAACGGCATCTGATACTCGACCTTTTGTGCCCACTTCAATCGATACAAACTCGTTATTGGCATTTAAAACCGCCATTAGCACAATACTGAATAATTTGTTGTAGTTAAAAAATAGGAGCCAATATTGGTTGGCTTTTTAATTGTGACGTGCTTTCCGTCAATAGCACCGATGCAGCTGTTAAAATTCCATTTTGTTTCAAAATCACCCGCAATCGCCTTCCACACTCTTGCGTTTGTTGGCATCTGTTAAAATAAAAAAATAAAAATAATGTTAGCAATATAATATTAAATTTTCTTATACATTTATTCTTCTCTTTATTTAGTCAATTAGAACCAATAGAAAAAATACAGTTGAGGAGAGCTGTTGAACATCTGGAAAAAGTTAAAGCAGAAGGATGGGCAGTGCAATTTCGTAAACTTGAGGAGCATCAAAAGTTGTTTGCAAAAAGAATTATTGAAGCGCTACTGCAAGGCCAGTTAGGCTTTCAAAATTTTAGTAGTGGCATTAATATAGAGAAGAGCAGTATGCAACACATCACAGTTACTCAAATGGCATTGTTTTTGCTCCACAGCCAGCACCCTTTCAACAGCATCCGTCCACTAAGAAATCGCTCTGAAAATGCAACACCTCACAAATTCTCTGTCCTTCCTTCGCAGATATGGCATTTAAATTTTAGTCAACAACGTCCACTTAAAACTAAAAACTCAACACCATACAACAGCTCCTTGGATGGCACTAAAAAATCTATGGATTCGACGCAAGAAACTTTTCTACCACAATGTCCACTAAGAGCTATCAATTTGTCTCCATACAGCTCTTTTGATGATACTAATTTTTCTGTGGAGTCGACGCAAGCAACATTTCAACCACAACGACTACTAAGAACCGGGTATTCTACTCATCGCCCTTCAACACCTCGAAAGCACGAGCACAAGCAGAAAATTTAACACTAAACCAACTTCATTCCAAGAATTGTTTGATTATGATGATTTTAAATAAATAATTTAGTTTCAAACGTAATATCGAACCCTCATTAATTTATTTTAATGCAGATATTATTGCAAAACAGGTCTCCATTATAATTTTTCTGAGTGATTGAGGCGAAATATTAGTTGATAACTTCAAATTTTCGAAGCTCTGCCCACTAGCCAGAAATCTAACAGTCGCAGATAGCACTAGGCAACTAATTTGAACTTTTTGGCTATTACACGAACAAAACCCACTTTTTGGGTTAGATTTGGGGCCCCAAATGACGAAAAACTATTTTTTTTTTGTTCTTTGGTCAAATGTTTTTTTTTTAATTTCTTAAAATTTTTCTTTTTTCAAAAGTGCACCCACTTTTGTCATCATTACTCGAGAATGACAAAAGCGATTTTCAAAAATTACTTTTTACTTCTACTTGAATTACTTACTTTTCCTGAAAGCCAATAAATATATCTATAATTCGTTAATGCAAAGTTTAAGATTTAAACCAGTAGTTTAAAAGATATCAACTCTTGAATTAAGAAAATGATAAATTTTTTTAACGCTTTTTTTTAAGCTTTTTTTACTTTAAAATTCAAGGAAAAG
The DNA here is from genome assembly GCA_951394115.2 of Drosophila phalerata. Taxonomy (NCBI): domain Eukaryota; kingdom Metazoa; phylum Arthropoda; class Insecta; order Diptera; family Drosophilidae; genus Drosophila; species Drosophila phalerata. The sequence goes on along the minus strand of OX596006.1, from coordinate 13,627,887 downwards.
TCGAAAAAAATTTAATACATTTTGTCATCTATTTTAATTACATAGCTAATAGCTGATTTCGCGTCGTTTAAGATATAATTCATCAAAATCTGTAAGGAGACGGCGTTATAATATTTTTTGTGTCTAGGCATGTTTTTGTCGACTTTGATGACTTCCTTGTGGAGCGACATGTCCTTTAGTATGAAATTTTTTTCGTGATTTTTGAGATATCTTAACCAATCTCACACATTATCAATTTGTTGTTATTTTACACATTTTGACCATATTTGGTTCAAATCGGTCTACTATATCATATAGCTGCATCAGTGTTAAACAAGTCACCTAGTTGTTAATACATCTTGGTATCGAAATAATTACGCCTCGCACCAGCTAAAACGCTAGCTAAATTTTATCTAAAGCTAGGTATGGACATCAGCTAAAAGCTGTTCGCTAAAGGTCAAATTTATATAACAAAATTGCCAGATCAAGAAATTGTCGTTTTTCAACACTGCTAGTTTTTAGCTAGGGTGACTTCGAAAATGTGGAACTGTTCTAACTTTTTCAGCTGACTAGGTAAAAATGGCAGTTATTTATTTAAAAACCAGTGATTAAAAAACTGAGTAGCAAAAGTCGCAATATTTTTGCTTTTCTCTGCATCGAATGCCTGCGACTTTGTAATATTAACTGTTGCTTCTGCTTCTGAAAATTTGAGAAGTCACAGTCGCAGCAGCAGCACAAAACAAAAAGCGACAAAAATCAAACAGCTGAAACAGTCGCCGGTTTCGTTTTTTTTTATTTTTGCTGTGCTGCTGCTTTCGTTGATGAGCAAAGGCAGCAGCAGCAGCAACCGTTCGACTTCCAAAAGTCGACGAAAGCAACTTAAAATTCCTGTCAAACTTCATGTACAAAAAACTTTGCAGGAATTTTTAGTTTTCGTTTTCGTTTGGTGTGTATCCAGCCACTTGAACGATATCCACAAATTCATATCGATATTTGGCATATCGATAGCATGTGGGGACTGAGAGAACAGCTGATGAGTCTATCAGGAAAATATATTTAGCAATTTTTCCTGGTGGACTCATACAAATGTCAAACATGGAGACTCAAGGTGCTGTGCACAAAACAAAAGAACGAGATTTAAATTTTCAACGCGATGAAAGATAACTTTAATTAAAGCAGTGGAGGCGCGACCATGTCTTTGACGAAACGCAAATAAGAATCATTGTGATAAAATATCTGTGAAAAGTGCATGGAAAACTGTTGCTGGAGAAATAATTGAATAATAATTGGCGCAACCAACACAATCACTTCATCGTCCAAATTTATTTACTTTCTTTTTTAATTTTAGTTAACCTTTCAAATTTGGCGCTGTTTACAAGCCAAACTGATTTGTCAGAGTGACCATGTACGTTTTAGGTGCAGGCTCAAGAATATGCCTGTTTTAGGTAAATATTTTATGCATATTAGGTGTTTGGTCACACTGTTTTAGTTATGTTCCACAAACACAAGAAATAATTGTCAAATTCCTGACAAGGAATTTTAAGTTGCTGGAGTCAGGCCTAAAGTAAGTAATCATAACAAGTGATTTGATATCCTCTCGGCTAAAATCAAAGCGCTGCATTATTTGCAGAACTAGTTTCAAGTAAAACTCACTGTTTCCTTAAGTTTTAGAATTGTAAGATAATCAAGGCAATTGATGTCCATGCACTTTTGAGCTTTAAGACCAATAAAATTTTTTTCAGTGGGCAAAAAATACAATTGTAAATCTTTAATCTAAAAGTTTTTTAAGATCTAGCTTCTTTAGGTAATCGTGCTCCACAAAACTATTCAGTAAGTCGATTCTAAGCGCGTGTAAAGATCAGGCAAGCGAACACGTTCTGATTGAAATTCTACATTCAAATCATTTATAATTTTAAAAATGTAGCTTAAAAAATATAAATAAATTTTCATATTTTGGTCAATCGCACAGCTCTTATCCGATTTCCATAGCTAGCTTTAACTTATATTCTTGCAATTTTGTCCTGGTTGAAAAACTTTGAATGTCTTTGTCTTTTCAAATGAATCACGGCCATTTTAAGCTTGTCAAAAACAACGGCATCTGATACTCGACCTTTTGTGCCCACTTCAATCGATACAAACTCGTTATTGGCATTTAAAACCGCCATTAGCACAATACTGAATAATTTGTTGTAGTTAAAAAATATGAGCCAATATTGGTTGGCTTTTTAATTGTGACGTGCTTTCCGTCAATAGCACCGATGCAGCTGTTAAAATTCCATTTTGTTTCAAAATCACCCGCAATCGCCTTCCACACTCTTGCGTTTGTTGGCATCTGTTAAAATAAAAAAATAAAAATAATGTTAGCAATATAATATTAAATTTTCTTATACATTTATTCTTCTCTTTATTTAGTCAATTAGAACCAAAAGAAAAAATACAGTTGAGGAGAGCTGTTGAACATCTGGAAAAAGTTAAAGCAGAAGGATGGGCAGTGCAATTTCGTAAACTTGAGGAGCATCAAAAGTTGTTTGCAAAAAGAATTATTGAAGCGCTACTGCAAGGCCAGTTAGGCTTTCAAAATTTTAGTAGTGGCATTAATATAGAGAAGAGCAGTATGCAACACATCACAGTTACTCAAATGGCATTGTTTTTGCTCCACAGCCAGCACCCTTTCAACAGCATCCGTCCACTAAGAAATCGCTCTGAAAATGCAACACCTCACAAATTCTCTGTCCTTCCTTCGCAGATATGGCATTTAAATTTTAGTCAACAACGTCCACTTAAAACTAAAAACTCAACACCATACAGCTCCTTGGATGGCACTAAAAAATCTATGGATTCGACGCAAGAAACTTTTCTACCACAATGTCCACTAAGAGCTATCAATTTGTCTCCATACAGCTCTTTTGATGATACTAATTTTTCTGTGGAGTCGACGCAAGCAACATTTCAACCACAACGACTACTAAGAACCGGGTATTCTACTCATCGCCCTTCAACACCTCGAAAGCACGAGCACAAGCAGAAAATTGAACACTAAACCAACTTCATTCCAAGAATTGTTTGATTATGATGATTTTAAATAAATAATTTAGTTTCAAACGTAATATCGAACCCTCATTAATTTATTTTAATGCAGATATTATTGCAAAACAGGTCTCCATTATAATTTTTCTGAGTGATTGAGGCGAAATATTAGTTGATAACTTCAAATTTTCGAAGCTCTGCCCACTAGCCAGAAATCTAACAGTCGCAGATAGCACTAGGCAACTAATTTGAACTTTTTGGCTATTACACGAACAAAACCCACTTTTTGGGTTAGATTTGGGGCCCCAAATGACGAAAAACTATTTTTTTTTTGTTCTTTGGTCAAATGTTTTTTTTTTAATTTCTTAAAATTTTTCTTTTTTCAAAAGTGCACCCACTTTTGTCATCATTACTCGAGAATGACAAAAGCGATTTTCAAAAATTACTTTTTACTTCTACTTGAATTACTTACTTTTCCTGAAAGCCAATAAATATATCTATAATTCGTTAATGCAAAGTTTAAGATTTAAACCAGTAGTTTAAAAGATATCAACTCTTGAACTAAGAAAATGATCAATTTTTTTAACGTTTTTTTTTAAGCTTTTTTTACTTTAAAATTCAAGGAAAAGTCGAAAAAAATTTAATACATTTTGTCATCTATTTTAATTACATAGCTAATAGCTGATTTCGCGTCGTTTAAGATATAATTCATCAAAATCTGTAAGGAGACGGCGTTATAATATTTTTTGTGTCTAGGCATGTTTTTGTCGACTTTGATGACTTCCTTGTGGAGCGACATGTCCTTTAGTATGAAATTTTTTTCGTAATTTTTGAGATATCTTAACCAATCTCACACATTATCAATTTGTTGTTATTTTACACATTTTGACCATATTTGGTTCAAATCGGTCTACTATATCATATAGCTGCATCAGTGTTAAACAAGTCACCTAGTTGTTAATACATCTTGGTATCGAAATAATTACGCCTCGCACCAGCTAAAACGCTAGCTAAATTTTATCTAAAGCTAGGTATGGACATCAGCTAAAAGCTGTTCGCTAAAGGTCAAATTTATATAACAAAATTGCCAGATCAAGAAATTGTCGTTTTTCAACACTGCTAGTTTTTAGCTAGGGTGACTTCGAAAATGTGGAACTGTTCTAACTTTTTCAGCTGACTAGGTAAAAATGGCAGTTATTTATTTAAAAACCAGTGATTAAAAAACTGAGTAGCAAAAGTCGCAATATTTTTGCTTTTCTCTGCATCGAATGCCTGCGACTTTGTAATATTAACTGTTGCTTCTGCTTCTGAAAATTTGAGAAGTCACAGTCGCAGCAGCAGCACAAAACAAAAAGCGACAAAAATCAAACAGCTGAAACAGTCGCCGGTTTTAGTTTTTTTTATTTTTGCTGTGCTGCTGCTTTCGTTGATGAGCAAAGGCAGCAGCAGCAGCAACCGTTCGACTTCCAAAAGTCGACGAAAGCAACTTAAAATTCCTGTCAAACTTCATGTAAAAAAAACTTTGCAGGAATTTTTAGTTTTCGTTTTCGTTTGGTGTGTATCCAGCAACTTGAACGATATCCACAAATTCATATCGATATTTGGCATATCGATAGCATGTGGGGACTGAGAGAACAGCTGATGAGTCTATCAGGAAAATATATTTAGCAATTTTTCCTGGTGGACTCATACAAATGTCAAACATGGAGACTCAAGGTGCTGTGCACAAAACAAAAGAACGAGATTTAAATTTTCAACGCGATGAAAGATAACTTTAATTAAAGCAGTGGAGGCGCGACCATGTCTTTGACGAAACGCAAATAAGAATCATTGTGATAAAATATCTGTGAAAAGTGCATGGAAAAGTGTTGCTGGAGAAATAATTGAATAATAATTGGCGCAACCAACACAATCACTTCATCGTCCAAATTTATTTACTTTCTTTTTTAATTTTAGTTAACCTTTCAAATTTGGCGCTGTTTACAAGCCAAACTGATTTGTCAGAGTGACCATGTACGTTTTAGGTGCAGGCTCAAGAATATGCCTGTTTTAGGTAAATATTTTATGCATATTAGGTGTTTGGTCACACTGTTTTAGTTATGTTCCACAAACACAAGAAATAATTGTCAAATTCCTGACAAGGAATTTTAAGTTGCTGGAGTCAGGCCTAAAGTAAGTAATCATAACAAGTGATTTGATATCCTCTCGGCTAAAATCAAAGCGCTGCATTATTTGCAGAACTAGTTTCAAGTAAAACTCACTGTTTCCTTAAGTTTTAGAATTGTAAGATAATCAAGGCAATTGATGTCCATGCACTTTTGAGCTTTAAGACCAATAAAATTTTTTTCAGTGGGCAAAAAATACAATTGTAAATCTTTAATCTAAAAGTTTTTTAAGATCTAGCTTCTTTAGGTAATCGTGCTCCACAAAACTATTCAGTAAGTCGATTCTAAGCGCGTGTAAAGATCAGGCAAGCGAACACGTTCTGATTGAAATTCTACATTCAAATCATTTATAATTTTAAAAATGTAGCTTAAAAAATATAAATAAATTTTCATATTTTGGTCAATCGCACAGCTCTTATCCGATTTCCATAGCTAGCTTTAACTTATATTCTTGCAATTTTGTCCTGGTTGAAAAACTTTGAATGTCTTTGTCTTTTCAAATGAATCACGGCCATTTTAAGCTTGTCAAAAACAACGGCATCTGATACTCGACCTTTTGTGCCCACTTCAATCGATACAAACTCGTTATTGGCATTTAAAACCGCCATTAGCACAATACTGAATAATTTGTTGTAGTTAAAAAATATGAGCCAATATTGGTTGGCTTTTTAATTGTGACGTGCTTTCCGTCAATAGCACCGATGCAGCTGTTAAAATTCCATTTTGTTTCAAAATCACCCGCAATCGCCTTCCACACTCTTGCGTTTGTTGGCATCTGTTAAAATAAAAAAATAAAAATAATGTTAGCAATATAATATTAAATTTTCTTATACATTTATTCTTCTCTTTATTTAGTCAATTAGAACCAAAAGAAAAAATACAGTTGAGGAGAGCTGTTGAACATCTGGAAAAAGTTAAAGCAGAAGGATGGGCAGTGCAATTTCGTAAACTTGAGGAGCATCAAAAGTTGTTTGCAAAAAGAATTATTGAAGCGCTACTGCAAGGCCAGTTAGGCTTTCAAAATTTTAGTAGTGGCATTAATATAGAGAAGAGCAGTATGCAACACATCACAGTTACTCAAATGGCATTGTTTTTGCTCCACAGCCAGCACCCTTTCAACAGCATCCGTCCACTAAGAAATCGCTCTGAAAATGCAACACCTCACAAATTCTCTGTCCTTCCTTCGCAGATATGGCATTTAAATTTTAGTCAACAACGTCCACTTAAAACTAAAAACTCAACACCATACAGCTCCTTGGATGGCACTAAAAAATCTATGGATTCGACGCAAGAAACTTTTCTACCACAATGTCCACTAAGAGCTATCAATTTGTCTCCATACAGCTCTTTTGATGATACTAATTTTTCTGTGGAGTCGACGCAAGCAACATTTCAACCACAACGACTACTAAGAACCGGGTATTCTACTCATCGCCCTTCAACACCTCGAAAGCACGAGCACAAGCAGAAAATTGAACACTAAACCAACTTCATTCCAAGAATTGTTTGATTATGATGATTTTAAATAAATAATTTAGTTTCAAACGTAATATCGAACCCTCATTAATTTATTTTAATGCAGATATTATTGCAAAACAGGTCTCCATTATAATTTTTCTGAGTGATTGAGGCGAAATATTAGTTGATAACTTCAAATTTTCGAAGCTCTGCCCACTAGCCAGAAATCTAACAGTCGCAGATAGCACTAGGCAACTAATTTGAACTTTTTGGCTATTACACGAACAAAACCCACTTTTTGGGTTAGATTTGGGGCCCCAAATGACGAAAAACTATTTTTTTTTTGTTCTTTGGTCAAATGTTTTTTTTTTAATTTCTTAAAATTTTTCTTTTTTCAAAAGTGCACCCACTTTTGTCATCATTACTCGAGAATGACAAAAGCGATTTTCAAAAATTACTTTTTACTTCTACTTGAATTACTTACTTTTCCTGAAAGCCAATAAATATATCTATAATTCGTTAATGCAAAGTTTAAGATTTAAACCAGTAGTTTAAAAGATATCAACTCTTGAATTAAGAAAATGATCAATTTTTTTAACGCTTTTTTTTAAGCTTTTTTTACTTTAAAATTCAAGGAAAAGTCGAAAAAAATTTAATACATTTTGTCATCTATTTTAATTACATAGCTAATAGCTGATTTCGCGTCGTTTAAGATATAATTCATCAAAATCTGTAAGGAGACGGCGTTATAATATTTTTTGTGTCTTGGCATGTTTTTGTCGACTTTGATGACTTCCTTGTGGAGCGACATGTCCTTTAGTATGAAATTTTTTTCGTGATTTTTGAGATATCTTAACCAATCTCACACATTATCAATTTGTTGTTATTTTACACATTTTGACCATATTTGGTTCAAACCGGTCTACTATATCATATAGCTGCATCAGTGTTAAACAAGTCACCTAGTTGTTAATACATCTTGGTATCGAAATAATTACGCCTCGCACCAGCTAAAACGCTAGCTAAATTTTATCTAAAGCTAGGTATGGACATCAGCTAAAAGCTGTTCGCTAAAGGTCAAATTTATATAACAAAATTGCCAGATCAAGAAATTGTCGTTTTTCAACACTGCTAGTTTTTAGCTAGGGTGACTTCGAAAATGTGGAACTGTTCTAACTTTTTCAGCTGACTAGGTAAAAATGGCAGTTATTTATTTAAAAACCAGTGATTAAAAAACTGAGTAGCAAAAGTCGCAATATTTTTGCTTTTCTCTGCATCGAATGCCTGCGACTTTGTAATATTAACTGTTGCTTCTGCTTCTGAAAATTTGAGAAGTCACAGTCGCAGCAGCAGCACAAAACAAAAAGCGACAAAAATCAAACAGCTGAAACAGTCGCCGGTTTCGTTTTTTTTTATTTTTGCTGTGCTGCTGCTTTCGTTGATGAGCAAAGGCAGCAGCAGCAGCAACCGTTCGACTTCCAAAAGTCGACGAAAGCAACTTAAAATTCCTGTCAAACTTCATGTACAAAAAACTTTGCAGGAATTTTTAGTTTTCGTTTTCGTTTGGTGTGTATCACTCAAGGTGCTGTGCACAAAACAAAAGAACGAGATTTAAATTTTCAACGCGATGAAAGATAACTTTAATTAAAGCAGTGGAGGCGCGACCATGTCTTTGACGAAACGCAAATAAGAATCATTGTGATAAAATATCTGTGAAAAGTGCATGGAAAAGTGTTGCTGGAGAAATAATTGAATAATAATTGGCGCAACCAACACAATCACTTCATCGTCCAAATTTATTTACTTTCTTTTTTAATTTTAGTTAACCTTTCAAATTTGGCGCTGTTTACAAGCCAAACTGATTTGTCAGAGTGACCATGTACGTTTTAGGTGCAGGCTCAAGAATATGCCTGTTTTAGGTAAATATTTTATGCATATTAGGTGTTTGGTCACACTGTTTTAGTTATGTTCCACAAACACAAGAAATAATTGTCAAATTCCTGACAAGGAATTTTAAGTTGCTGGAGTCAGGCCTAAAGTAAGTAATCATAACAAGTGATTTGATATCCTCTCGGCTAAAATCAAAGCGCTGCATTATTTGCAGAACTAGTTTCAAGTAAAACTCACTGTTTCCTTAAGTTTTAGAATTGTAAGATTATCAAGGCAATTGATGTCCATGCACTTTTGAGCATTAAGACCAATAAAATTTTTTTCAGTAGGCAAAAAATACAATTGTAAATCTTTAATCTAAAAGTTTTTTAAGGTCTAGCTTCTTTAGGTAATCGTGCTCCACAAAACTATTCAGTAAGTCGATTCTAAGCGCGTGTAAAGATAAGGCAAGCGAACACGTTCTGATTGAAATTCTACATTCAAATCATTTATAATTTTAAAAATGTAGCTTAAAAAATATAAATAAATTTTCATATTTTGGTCAATCGCACAGCTCTTATCCGATTTCCATAGCTAGCTTTAACTTATATTCTTGCAATTTTGTCCTGGTTGAAAAACTTTGAATGTCTTTGTCTTTTCAAATGAATCACGGCCATTTTAAGCTTGTCAAAAACAACGGCATCTGATACTCGACCTTTTGTGCCCACTTCAATCGATACAAACTCGTTATTGGCATTTAAAACCGCCATTAGCACAATACTGAATAATTTGTTGTAGTTAAAAAATATGAGCCAATATTGGTTGGCTTTTTAATTGTGACGTGCTTTCCGTCAATAGCACCGATGCAGCTGTTAAAATTCCATTTTGTTTCAAAATCACCCGCAATCGCCTTCCACACTCTTGCGTTTGTTGGCATCTGTTAAAATAAAAAAATAAAAATAATGTTAGCAATATAATATTAAATTTTCTTATACATTTATTCTTCTCTTTATTTAGTCAATTAGAACCAAAAGAAAAAATACAGTTGAGGAGAGCTGTTGAACATCTGGAAAAAGTTAAAGCAGAAGGATGGGCAGTGCAATTTCGTAAACTTGAGGAGCATCAAAAGTTGTTTGCAAAAAGAATTATTGAAGCGCTACTGCAAGGCCAGTTAGGATTTCAAAATTTTAGTAGTGGCATTAATATAGAGAAGAGCAGTATGCAACACATCACAGTTACTCAAATGGCATTGTTTTTGCTCCACAGCCAGCACCCTTTCAAAAGCATCCGTCCACTAAGAAATCGCTCTGAAAATGCAACACCTCACAAATTCTCTGTCCTTCCTTCGCAGATATGGCATTTAAATTTTAGTCAACAACGTCCACTTATAACTAAAAACTCAACACCATACAACAGCTCCTTGGATGGCACTAAAAAATCTATGGATTCGACGCAAGAAACTTTTCTACCACAATGTCCACTAAGAGCTATCAATTTGTCTCCATACAGCTCTTTTGATGATACTAATTTTTCTGTGGAGTCGACGCAAGCAACATTTCAACCACAACGACTACGGGTATTCTACTCATCGCCCTTCAACACCTCGGAAGCACGAGCACAAGCAGAAAATTGAACACTAAACCAACTTCATTCCAAGAATTGTTTGATTATGATGATTTTAAATAAATAATTTAGTTTCAAACGTAATATCGAACCCTCATTAATTTATTTTAATGCAGATATTATTGCAAAACAGGTCTCCATTATAATTTTTCTGAGTGATTGAGGCGAAATATTAGTTGATAACTTCAAATTTTCGAAGCTCTGCCCACTAGCCAGAAATCTAACAGTCGCAGATAGCACTAGGCAACTAATTTGAACTTTTTGGCTATTACACGAACAAAACCCACTTTTTGGGTTAGATTTGGGGCCCCAAATGACGAAAAACTATTTTTTTTTTGTTCTTTGGTCAAATGTTTTTTTTTTAATTTCTTAAAATTTTTCTTTTTTCAAAAGTGCACCCACTTTTGTCATCATTACTCGAGAATGACAAAAGCGATTTTCAAAAATTACTTTTTACTTCTACTTGAATTACTTACTTTTCCTGAAAGCCAATAAATATATCTATAATTCGTTAATGCAAAGTTTAAGATTTAAACCAGTAGTTTAAAAGATATCAACTCTTGAATTAAGAAAATGATCAATTTTTTTATCGCTTTTTTTTAAGCTTTTTTTACTTTAAAATTCAAGGAAAAGTCGAAAAAAATTTAATACATTTTGTCATCTATTTTAATTACATAGCTAATAGCTGATTTCACGTCGTTTAAGATATAATTCATCAAAATCTGTAAGGAGACGGCGTTATAATATTTTTTGTGTCTAGGCATGTTTTTGTCGACTTTGATGACTTCCTTGTGGAGCGACATGTCCTTTAGTATGAAATTTTTTTCGTGATTTTTGAGATATCTTAACCAATCTCACACATTATCAATTTGTTGTTATTTTACACATTTTGACCATATTTGGTTCAAATCGGTCTACTATATCATATAGCTGCATCAGTGTTAAACAAGTCACCTAGTTGTTAATACATCTTGGTATCGAAATAATTACGCCTCGCACCAGCTAAAACGCTAGCTAAATTTTATCTAAAGCTAGGTATGGACATCAGCTAAAAGCTGTTCGCTAAAGGTCAAATTTATATAACAAAATTGCCAGATCAAGAAATTGTCGTTTTTCAACACTGCTAGTTTTTAGCTAGGGTGACTTCGAAAATGTGGAACTGTTCTAACTTTTTCAGCTGACTAGGTAAAAATGGCAGTTATTTATTTAAAAACCAGTGATTAAAAAACTGAGTAGCAAAAGTCGCAATATTTTTGCTTTTCTCTGCATCGAATGCCTGCGACTTTGTAATATTAACTGTTGCTTCTGCTTCTGAAAATTTGAGAAGTCACAGTCGCAGCAGCAGCACAAAACAAAAAGCGACAAAAATCAAACAGCTGAAACAGTCGCCGGTTTTAGTTTTTTTTATTTTTGCTGTGCTGCTGCTTTCGTTGATGAGCAAAGGCAGCAGCAGCAGCAACCGTTCGACTTCCAAAAGTCGACGAAAGCAACTTAAAATTCCTGTCAAACTTCATGTAAAAAAAACTTTGCAGGAATTTTTAGTTTTCGTTTTCGTTTGGTGTGTATCACTCAAGGTGCTGTGCACAAAACAAAAGAACGAGATTTAAATTTTCAACGCGATGAAAGATAACTTTAATTAAAGCAGTGGAGGCGCGACCATGTCTTTGACGAAACGCAAATAAGAATCATTGTGATAAAATATCTGTGAAAAGTGCATGGAAAAGTGTTGCTGGAGAAATAATTGAATAATAATTGGCGCAACCAACACAATCACTTCATCGTCCAAATTTATTTACTTTCTTTTTTAATTTTAGTTAACCTTTCAAATTTGGCGCTGTTTACAAGCCAAACTGATTTGTCAGAGTGACCATGTACGTTTTAGGTGCAGGCTCAAGAATATGCCTGTTTTAGGTAAATATTTTATGCATATTAGGTGTTTGGTCACACTGTTTTAGTTATGTTCCACAAACACAAGAAATAATTGTCAAATTCCTGACAAGGAATTTTAAGTTGCTGGAGTCAGGCCTAAAGTAAGTAATCATAACAAGTGATTTGATATCCTCTCGGCTAAAATCAAAGCGCTGCATTATTTGCAGAACTAGTTTCAAGTAAAACTCACTGTTTCCTTAAGTTTTAGAATTGTAAGATTATCAAGGCAATTGATGTCCATGCACTTTTGAGCATTAAGACCAATAAAATTTTTTTCAGTAGGCAAAAAATACAATTGTAAATCTTTAATCTAAAAGTTTTTTAAGGTCTAGCTTCTTTAGGTAATCGTGCTCCACAAAACTATTCAGTAAGTCGATTCTAAGCGCGTGTAAAGATAAGGCAAGCGAACACGTTCTGATTGAAATTCTACATTCAAATCATTTATAATTTTAAAAATGTAGCTTAAAAAATATAAATAAATTTTCATATTTTGGTCAATCGCACAGCTCTTATCCGATTTCCATAGCTAGCTTTAACTTATATTCTTGCAATTTTGTCCTGGTTGAAAAACTTTGAATGTCTTTGTCTTTTCAAATGAATCACGGCCATTTTAAGCTTGTCAAAAACAACGGCATCTGATACTCGACCTTTTGTGCCCACTTCAATCGATACAAACTCGTTATTGGCATTTAAAACCGCCATTAGCACAATACTGAATAATTTGTTGTAGTTAAAAAATATGAGCCAATATTGGTTGGCTTTTTAATTGTGACGTGCTTTCCGTCAATAGCACCGATGCAGCTGTTAAAATTCCATTTTGTTTCAAAATCACCCGCAATCGCCTTCCACACTCTTGCGTTTGTTGGCATCTGTTAAAATAAAAAAATAAAAATAATGTTAGCAATATAATATTAAATTTTCTTATACATTTATTCTTCTCTTTATTTAGTCAATTAGAACCAAAAGAAAAAATACAGTTGAGGAGAGCTGTTGAACATCTGGAAAAAGTTAAAGCAGAAGGATGGGCAGTGCAATTTCGTAAACTTGAGGAGCATCAAAAGTTGTTTGCAAAAAGAATTATTGAAGCGCTACTGCAAGGCCAGTTAGGATTTCAAAATTTTAGTAGTGGCATTAATATAGAGAAGAGCAGTATGCAACACATCACAGTTACTCAAATGGCATTGTTTTTGCTCCACAGCCAGCACCCTTTCAAAAGCATCCGTCCACTAAGAAATCGCTCTGAAAATGCAACACCTCACAAATTCTCTGTCCTTCCTTCGCAGATATGGCATTTAAATTTTAGTCAACAACGTCCACTTATAACTAAAAACTCAACACCATACAACAGCTCCTTGGATGGCACTAAAAAATCTATGGATTCGACGCAAGAAACTTTTCTACCACAATGTCCACTAAGAGCTATCAATTTGTCTCCATACAGCTCTTTTGATGATACTAATTTTTCTGTGGAGTCGACGCAAGCAACATTTCAACCACAACGACTACGGGTATTCTACTCATCGCCCTTCAACACCTCGGAAGCACGAGCACAAGCAGAAAATTGAACACTAAACCAACTTCATTCCAAGAATTGTTTGATTATGATGATTTTAAATAAATAATTTAGTTTCAAACGTAATATCGAACCCTCATTAATTTATTTTAATGCAGATATTATTGCAAAACAGGTCTCCATTATAATTTTTCTGAGTGATTGAGGCGAAATATTAGTTGATAACTTCAAATTTTCGAAGCTCTGCCCACTAGCCAGAAATCTAACAGTCGCAGATAGCACTAGGCAACTAATTTGAACTTTTTGGCTATTACACGAACAAAACCCACTTTTTGGGTTAGATTTGGGGCCCCAAATGACGAAAAACTATTTTTTTTTTGTTCTTTGGTCAAATGTTTTTTTTTTAATTTCTTAAAATTTTTCTTTTTTCAAAAGTGCACCCACTTTTGTCATCATTACTCGAGAATGACAAAAGCGATTTTCAAAAATTACTTTTTACTTCTACTTGAATTACTTACTTTTCCTGAAAGCCAATAAATATATCTATAATTCGTTAATGCAAAGTTTAAGATTTAAACCAGTAGTTTAAAAGATATCAACTCTTGAACTAAGAAAATGATCAATTTTTTTAACGCTTTTTTTTAAGCTTTTTTTACTTTAAAATTCAAGGAAAAGTCGAAAAAAATTTAATACATTTTGTCATCTATTTTAATTACATAGCTAATAGCTGATTTCGCGTCGTTTAAGATATAATTCATCAAAATCTGTAAGGAGACGGCGTTATAATATTTTTTGTGTCTAGGCATGTTTTTGTCGACTTTGATGACTTCCTTGTGGAGCGACATGTCCTTTAGTATGAAATTTTTTTCGTAATTTTTGAGATATCTTAACCAATCTCACACATTATCAATTTGTTGTTATTTTACACATTTTGACCATATTTGGTTCAAATCGGTCTACTATATCATATAGCTGCATCAGTGTTAAACAAGTCACCTAGTTGTTAATACATCTTGGTATCGAAATAATTACGCCTCGCACCAGCTAAAACGCTAGCTAAATTTTATCTAAAGCTAGGTATGGACATCAGCTAAAAGCTGTTCGCTAAAGGTCAAATTTATATAACAAAATTGCCAGATCAAGAAATTGTCGTTTTTCAACACTGCTAGTTTTTAGCTAGGGTGACTTCGAAAATGTGGAACTGTTCTAACTTTTTCAGCTGACTAGGTAAAAATGGCAGTTATTTATTTAAAAACCAGTGATTAAAAAACTGAGTAGCAAAAGTCGCAATATTTTTGCTTTTCTCTGCATCGAATGCCTGCGACTTTGTAATATTAACTGTTGCTTCTGCTTCTGAAAATTTGAGAAGTCACAGCAGTGACAGTGACCAAAAGTCGACGAAAGCAACTTAAAATTCCTGTCAAACTTCATGTAAAAAAAACTTTGCACGAATTTTTAGTTTTCGTTTTCGTTTGGTGTGTATCCAGCAACTTGAACGATATCCACAAATTCATATCGATATTTGGCATATCGATAGCAAGTGGGGACTGAGAGAACAGCTGATGAGTCTATCAGGAAAATATATTTAGCAATTTTTCCTGGTGGACTCATACAAATGTCAAACATGGAGACTCAAGGTGCTGTGCACAAAACAAAAGAACGAGATTTAAATTTTCAACGCGATGAAAGATAACTTTAATTAAAGCAGTGGAGGCGCGACCATGTCTTTGACGAAACGCAAATAAAAATCATTGTGATAAAATATCTGTGAGAAGTGCATGGAAAAGTGTTGCTGGAGAAATAATTGAATAATAATTGGCGCAACCAACACAATCACTTCATCGTCCAAATTTATTTACTTTCTTTTTTAATTTTAGTTAACCTTTCAAATTTGGCGCTGTTTACAAGCCAAACTGATTTGTCAGAGTGACCATGTACGTTTTAGGTGCAGGCTCAAGAATATGCCTGTTTTAGGTAAATATTTTATGCATATTAGGTGTTTGGTCACACTGTTTTAGTTATGTTCCACAAACACAAGAAATAATTGTCAAATTCCTGACAAGGGATTTTAAGTTGCTGGAGTCAGGCCTAAAGTAAGTAATCATAACAAGTGATTTGATATCCTCTCGGCTAAAATCAAAGCGCTGCATTATTTGCAGAACTAGTTTCAAGTAAAACTCACTGTTTCCTTAAGTTTTAGAATTGTAAGATTATCAAGGCAATTGATGTCCATGCACTTTTGAGCTTTCAGACCAATAAAATTTTTTTCAGTGGGCAAAAAATACAATTGTAAATCTTTAATCTAAAAGTTTTTTAATATCTAGCTTCTTTAGGTAATCGTGCTCCACAAAACTATTCAGTAAGTCGATTCTAAGCGCGTGTAAAGATAAGGCAAGCGAACACGTTCTGATTGAAATTCTACATTCAAATCATTTATAATTTTAAAAATGTAGCTTAAAAAATATAAATAAATTTTCATATTTTGGTCAATCGCACAGCTCTTATCCGATTTCCATAGCTAGCTTTAACTTATATTCTTGCAATTTTGTCCTGGTTGAAAAACTTTGAATGTCTTTGTCTTTTCAAATGAATCACGGCCATTTTAAGCTTGTCAAAAACAACGGCATCTGATACTCGACCTTTTGTGCCCACTTCAATCGATACAAACTCGTTATTGGCATTTAAAACCGCCATTAGCACAATACTAAATAATTTGTTGTAGTTAAAAAATATGAGCCAATATTGGTTGGCTTTTTAATTGTGACGTGCTTTCCGTCAATAGCACCGATGCAGCTGTTAAAATTCCATTTTGTTTCAAAATCACCCGCAATCGCCTTCCACACTCTTGCGTTTGTTGGCATCTGTTAAAATAAAAAAATAAAAATAATGTTAGCAATATAATATTAAATTTTCTTATACATTTATTCTTCTCTTTATTTATAGCTTATTTCCACGACAACTCACATTTGGCTCATCCGAGCACATTCGGATGTGACTCAATTTTGGCTTTCCACGACCAAATGTGACACATTCAATGGACTTGCCATATCAGCAGAATAAATCAGCTGTTCGATTTCTGTGCACATATAATAAAATGCTGACAATAACAACAATTTAATATTTATATTGAAATTATAATTGGCGAAAATTAATTGGCTTCTGTTTTTATTGCACAAAACAGCTGGGTTAGGTGATAATTGGTTTTTTTCACGAGTATATCGATAAACATCGGGTGTTCGATAAAAAAATACTGAAAATACTGCCAAAAAATCGGCACATTCATTTTGGATGACCCAAAAAGATCATCCGGATTTTGTACTGAAATGAAGTCCACATTCGGGTCGGATGATGAAAATGGCGTCGAATGTGCCGAATGTGCTGTCGTGGAAATAGCCTATTAGTCAATTAGAACTAAAAGAAAAAATACAGTTGAGGAGAGCTGTTGAACATCTGGAAAAAGTTAAAGCAGAAGGATGGGCAGTGCAATTTCGTAAACTTGAGGAGCATCAAAAGTTGTTTGCAAAAAGAATTATTGAAGCGCTACTGCAAGGCCAGTTAGGCTTTCAAAATTTTAGTAGTGGCATTAATATAGAGAAGAGCAGTATGCAACACCTCACAGTTACTCAAATGGCATTGTTTTTGCTCCACAGCCAGCACCCTTTCAACAGCATCCGTCCACTAAGAAATCGCTCTGAAAATGCAACACCTCACAAATTCTCTGTCCTTCCTTCGCAGATATGGCATTTAAATTTTAGTCAACAACGTCCACTTAAAACTAAAAACTCAACACCATACAACAGCTCCTTGGATGGCACTAAAAAATCTATGGATTCGACGCAAGAAACTTTTCTACCACAATGTCCACTAAGAGCTATCAATTTGTCTCCATACAGCTCTTTTGATGATACTAATTTTTCTGTGGAGTCGACGCAAGCAACATTTCAACCACAACGACTACTAAGAACCGGGTATTCTACTCATCGCCCTTCAACACCTCGGAAGCATGAGCACAAGCAGAAAATTGAACACTAAACCAACTTCATTCCAAGAATTGTTTGATTATGATGATTTTAAATAAATAATTTAGTTTCAAACGTAATATCGAACCCTCATTAATTTATTTTAATGCAGATATTATTGCAAAACAGGTCTCCATTATAATTTTTCTGAGTGATTGAGGCGAAATATTAGTTGATAACTTCAAATTTTCGAAGCTCTGCCCACTAGCCAGAAATCTAACAGTCTCAGATAGCACTAGGCAACTAATTTTAACTTTTTGGCTATTACACGAACAAAACCCACTTTTTGGATTAGATTTGGGGCCCCAAATGACGAAAAACTATTTTTTTTTTTGTTCTTTGGTCAAATGTTTTTTTTTTAATTTCTTAAAATTTTTCTTTTTTCAAAAGTGCAAAAGCGATTTTCAAAAATTACTTTTTACTTCTACTTGAATTACTTACTTTTCCTGAAAGCCAATAAATATATCTATAATTCGTTAATGCAAAGTTTAAGATTTAAACCAGTAGTTTAAAAGATATCAACTCTTGAATTAAGAAAATGATCAATTTTTTTAACGCTTTTTTTTAAGCTTTTTTTACTTTAAAATTCAAGGAAAAGTCGAAAAAAATTTAATACATTTTGTCATCTATTTTAATTACATAGCTAATAGCTGATTTCGCGTCGTTTAAGATATAATTCATCAAAATCTGTAAGGAGACGGCGTTATAATATTTTTTGTGTCTAGGCATGTTTTTGTCGACTTTGATGACTTCCTTGTGGAGCGACATGTCCTTTAGTATGAAAATTTTTTCGGGATTTTTGAGATATCTTAACCAATCTCACACATTATCAATTTGTTGTTATTTTACACATTTTGACCATATTTGGTTCAAATCGGTTTACTATATCATATAGCTGCATCAGTGTTAAACAAGTCACCTAGTTGTTAATACATCTTGGTATCGAAGACGTCACCTTAAATAATTACGCCTCGCACCAGCTAAAACGCTAGCTAAATTTTATCTGAAGCTAGGTATGGACATCAGCTAAAAGCTGTTCGCTAAAGGTCAACCATATAACACAAACTTGCCAGATCAAGAAATTGACGTTTTTCAACACTGCTAGCTTTTAGCTCGGGTGACTGCGAAAATGTGGAACTGTTCTCACTTTTTCAGCTGACTAGCTAAAAGTGGCAGTTATTTATTTAAAAAAAAAAGCATTTTTGCTTTTCTCTGCATCGAATGCCTGCGACTTTTTATTATTAACTATTGCTTCTGAAAATTTGAGAAGTCACAGTCGCAGCAGCAGCACAAAACAAAAAGCGACAAAAATCAAACAGCTGAAACAGTCGCCGGTTTCGTTTTTTTACTTTTTGCTGTGCTGCTGCTTTCGTTGATGAGCAAAGGCAGCAGCAGCAGCAACCGTTCGACTTCCAAAAGTCGACGAAAGCAACTTAAAATTCCTGTCAAACTTCATATAAAAACTAGGGGGCTCCGCCCCCTGCTCGCTTCGCTCGCGGTGCTACAGTCGACTATACTCGACTGTCGGAGACCCCGTACTTACTATCGAAATAGAAAAGACTACAATAATTAAAGAATATTTTGCTCGCTAGATGCTGTTGCAGAGCGTTGTAATACATTTCCGACTACTTTTTTTAATGACAGCTATATGATATATTAGACCAATTTGAACCAACTTCGGTCAGAATATATAAGACTAAATAACATATTCCTTAAGTTTTGTTTAGATATCTCATAAAACATAAAATTTTTTCATACTAAAACTTGATTTTCGACCGATTGTTCCTATGGGCGCTATATGATATAGTGGTCCGATTTCAACCAACTTCGGACAGGATATATAAAACCAAGTTATTTGCATACTGTATTAGCTGACATCCTATGGTAGCTATATGATATGGATGTCCGATTTCAACCAACTTTGGACAGGATATAAAAAGCCAAGCTATTTGCATACTGTATTAGTTTGGTTGAGATATCTCACAAAACAGAAAAGTTTTTCATAATAAGACTTGATTTTCGCCCGATCGGTCCTATGGCAGCTATATGATATAGTTGTCCGATTTGAACCAACTTTAGACAGCATATAGAAGACTAACTTAAATGCATATTATATTTCTTTGGTTGAGATATCTCACAAAACAAAAAAGTTTTTCATACTAAGACTTGATTTTCGCCCGATCGGTCACATGGCAGCTATATGATATAGTGGTCCGATTTGAACCATCTTTGGACAGGATATATAAAACCTAATCCTATGCATATTGTTTCAGTTTGGTTGAGATATCTCATAAAACAAAAAAGTTTTTCATACTAAAACTTGATTTTCGACCGATTGTTTCTATGGGCGCTATATGATATAGTAGTCCGATTCAAAATAGAAATGGACTTAGTATGCCTGCAATATAGAGGAACCTACATACTAAGTTTGGTGTCACTAGCTTTTAAATTGTTCTAATAATTTGGATATGAAATTTTTGTTTTCGATTTGTGGGCGATAAAGGGGGCGTGGCCAAATTTTGAAACAAACTTGATCTGCTTGCAATATAGGCGAACCTACATACCAAGTTTGGTGGCTCTAGCTCTTATAGTCAATGAGATCTAAGTGTTCATACAGACGTCAGGACAGACGGACAGACGGACATTGCTATATCGACTCGGCTATTGATGCTGATCAAGAATATATATACTTTATGGGGTCTGCCACGCCTCCTTCTCCCTGTTACGCACATTTTCGTTAAAACAAACCCAATAGACCCCTGTACTTTTTTTAAGTACGGGGTCTAAAAACTTTGCAGGAATTTTTAGTTTTCGTTTTCGTTTGGTGTGTATCCAGCAACTTGAACGATATCCACAAATTCATATCGATATTTGGCATATCGATAGCATGTGGGGAAAATATATTAAGCAATTTTTCCTGGTGGACTCATACAAATGTCAAGGTGCACAAAACAAAAGAACGAGATTTAAATTTTTAACGCGATGAAAGATAACTTTAATTAAAGCAGTGGAGGCGCGACCATGTCTTTGACGAAACGCAAATAAGAATCATTGTGATAAAATATCTGTGAAAAGTGCATGGAAAAGTGTTGCTGGAGAAATAATTGAATAATAATTGGCGCAATCAACACAATCACTTCATCGTCCAAATTTATTTGCTTTCTTTTTTAATTTTAGTTAACCTTTCAAATTTGGCGTTGTTTACAAGCCAAACTGATTTGTCAGAGTGACCATGTACGTTTTAGGTGCAAACTCAAAAATATGCCAGTTTTAGGTAAATATTTTATGCATATTAGGTGCTTGGTCACACTGTTTTAGTTATGTTCCACAAACACAAGAAATAATTGTCAAATTCCTGACAAGGAATTTTAAGTTGCTGGAGTCAGGCCTAAAGTAAGTAATCATAACAAGCGATTTGATATCCTCTCGGCTAAAATCAAAGCGCTGCATTATTTGCAGAACTAGTTTCAAGTAAAACTCACTGTTTTCTTAAGTTTTAGAATTGTAAGATTATCAAGGCAATTGATGTCCATGCACTTTTGAGCATTAAGACCAATAAAAATTTTTTCAGTGGCCAAAAAATACAATTGTAAATCTTTAATCTGAAAGTTTTTTAAGATCTAGCTTCTTTAGGTAATCGTGCTCCACAAAACTATTCAGTAAGTTGATTCTAAGCGCGTGTAAAGATAAGGCAAGCGAACACGTTCTGATTGAAATTCTACATTCAAATCATTTATAATTTTTAAAATGTAGCTTAAAAAATATAAATAAATTTTCATATTTTGGTCAGCAAAACCGTAGCAAATTAGGTAAGAAATCCATCAAAATAAATGGCAGATTATGCATTATTAAAAACATCACGAGGGCATATTCTGCATTCTCCACTTTTTTTTGTGGGATGTTTTTTCGTTCGTAAAGGCGTCCAATTTCACTTGGTTCTCCTTTGCCTTCAAATTCCTGATGTGGACAGCCAGCTTTTCATGTCTGTGGAGACCATTGAGTTGGTTCAACAAGGACTTGTCATATGCAGCACAAAATACCCGTCCGTCATTGTTTTGGAGCCAGCGAAACTTATCCATCCATTCGGAGCGGAATTTGCGGTTAGCCGGAGAAGCAGTTCTAAAATAATTATTAGTCTAGTGCCTTTTACGCTTTGAAATGTTTTTTCAAACTCACTTTTGATTTTCCACTTGTGCGCTGGTGACCGTGATATCAGCGCTTTCTTGAGGGGACTTAGAGCCAGTTGTACATTCTTTGTGACAAATCTATTTATACAAACCATATAAAGCACTAGTTACACTACTTTGTACTCTTTTCTACCTACTTGTCCATTTTTCTCAAGTTATTTGCCTTCGCTTCAACTCACTATCACAAAAACGTAACCGCCACCGGCTTAAAATCCATGCTGCGTTCAAAGGGAAACAGTATTCTTATACTTAGCGAAGGGCTTTTTCTTCGAACACTAACAGAGTTGCATTTTCATATTGGTACATCGTGAATTCGATAGAATTCAGTGTTGAAAGCTACATGTATCCAGTTACAAATTAGGTGTTGAGTAAATTTCAAAATTATTTTTACTTGAACCACTAAGCAAATAATTTGCCTTGGTGCTTGATTCAACCATACGCAAAAAACAGACAATTCGTAATAAAAAAGAGCCACTGCGCCAACAGGGAAAAAAAAGAGCCAGTTTTGGCGCAAAAACGCCAAGTGTGGCAACCGTGGTGCCAGCAACGAGCTCTGGCAGCCAACTGAATCGAAACCAAAAATAATTTCCCTCAGACATTACGTCCAGCGAAAAATTTCCTGGTGGACGCAATGTCAGGCTGTTAGCTGAGACACTTTCAGTTGTATGGAATGTCTTCTCTATAGGTTTTTTGCTTAGTGCTTTTATGTAGCTAATTTAGCAACTGTTTTTTTTTTATATGGATTTGACGTTTATCGCACAGCTCTTATTCTTGCAATTTTGTCCTGGTTGAAAAACTTTGAATGTCTTTGTCTTTTCAAATGAATCACGGCCATTTTTAGCTTGTCAAAAACAACGGCATCTGATACTCGACCTTTTGTGCCCACTTCAATCGATACAAACTCGTTATTGGCATTTAAAACCGCCATTAGCACAATACTGAATAATTTGTTATAGTTAAAAAATATGAGCCAATATTGGTTGGCTTTTTAATTGTGACGTGCTTTCCGTCAATAGCACCGATGCAGCTGTTAAAATTCCATTTTGTTTCAAAATCACCCGCAATCGCCTTCCACACTCTTGCGTTTGTTGGCATCTGTTAAAATAAAAAAAAAAAAATAATGTTAGCAATATAATATTAAATTTTCTAATACATTTATTCTTCTCTTTATTTAGTCAATTAGAACCAAAAGAAAAAATACAGTTGAGGAGAGCTGTTGAACATCTGGAAAAAGTTAAAGCAGAAGGATGGGCAGTGCAATTTCGTAAACTTGAGGAACATCAAAAGTTGTTTGCAAAAAGAATTATTGAAGCGCTACTGCAAGGCCAGTTAGGCTTTCAAAATTTTAGTAGTGACATTAATATAGAGAAGAGCAGTATGCAACACCTCACAGTTACTCAAATGGCATTGTTTTTGCTCCACAGCCAGCACCCTTTCAACAGCATCCGTCCACTAAGAAATCGCTCTGAAAATGCAACACCTCACAAATTCTCTGTCCTTCCTTCGCAGATATGGCATTTAAATTTTAGTCAACAACGTCCACTTAAAACTAAAAACTCAACACCATACAACAGCTCCTTGGATGGCACTAAAAAATCTATGGATTCGACGCAAGAAACTTTTCTACCACAATGTCCACTAAGAGCTATCAATTTGTTTCCATACAGCTCTTTTGATGATACTAATTTTTCTGTGGAGTCGACGCAAGCAACATTTCAACCACAACGACTACTAAGAACCGGGTATTCTACTCATCGCCCTTCAACACCTCGGAAGCACGAGCACAAGCAGAAAATTGAACACTAAACCAACTTCATTCCAAGAATTGTTTGATTATGATGATTTTAAATAAATAATTTAGTTTCAAACGTAATATCGAACCCTCATTAATTTATTTTAATGCAGATATTATTGCAAAACAGGTCTCCATTATAATTTTTCTGAGTGATTGAGGCGAAATATTAGTTGAAAACTTCAAATTTTCGAAGCTCTGCCCACTAGCCAGAAATCTAACAGTCGCAGATAGCACTAGGCAACTAATTTGAACTTTTTGGCTATTACACGAACAAAACCCACTTTTTGGGTTAGATTTGGGGCCCCAAATGACGAAAAACTATTTTTTTTTTGTTCTTTGGTCAAATGTTTTTTTTTTTAATTTTTTAAAATTTTTCTTTTTTCAAAAGTGCACCGACTTTTGTCATCATTACTCGAGAATGACAAAACCGATTTTCACTTATACTTGAACTTATACTTTTTACTTATACTTGAATTACTCACTTTTCCTGAAAGCCAATAAATATATCTATAATTCGTTAATGCAAAGTTTAAGATTTAATCCAGTAGTTTAAAAGATATCAATTCTTGAATTAAGAAAATTATAAATTTTTTAACGTTTTTTTTTTTAGCTTTTTTTTCCTTTAAAATTCAAGGAAAAGTCGAAAAAAATGTATTACATTTTGTCATCTATTTTATTTACATAGCTAATAGCTAATTACGCGTCGTTTAAGATATGATTTATCAAAATCTGTAAGGAGACGGCGGTTTAATATTTTTTGTGTCTGGGCATGTTTTTGTCGACTTTGATGACTTCCTTGTGGAGCGACATGTCCTTTAGTATGAAAATTTTTTTCGGGATTTTTGAGATATCTTAACCAATCTCACACATTATCAATTTGTTGTTATTTTACACATTTTTACCATATTTGGTTCAAATCGGTCTACTATATCATATAGCTGCATCAGTGTTAAACAAGTCACCTAGTTGTTAATACATCTTGGTATCGAAATAATTACGCCTCGCACCAGCTAAAACGCTAGCTAAATTTTATCTAAAGCTAGGTATGGACATCAGCTAAAAGCTGTTCGCTAAAGGTCAAATTTATATAACAAAATTGCCAGATCAAGAAATTGTCGTTTTTCAACACTGCTAGCTTTTAGCTCGGGTGACTGCGAAAATGTGGAACTGTTCTCACTTTTTCAGCTGACTAGCTAAAAGTGGCAGTTATTTATTTAAAAACCAGTGATTAAAAAACTGAGTAGCAAAAGTCGCAATATTTTTGCTTTTCTCTGCATCGAATGCCTGCGACTTTTTATTATTAACTATTGCTTCTGAAAATTTGAGAAGTCACAGTCGCAGCAGCAGCACAAAACAAAAAGCGACAAAAATCAAACAGCTGAAACAGTCGCCGGTTTCGTTTTTTTACTTTTTGCTGTGCTGCTGCTTTCGTTGATGAGCAAAGGCAGCAGCAGCAGCAACCGTTCGACTTCCAAAAGTCGACGAAAGCAACTTAAAATTCCTGTCAAACTTCATATAAAAATTTTGAAACAAACTTGATCTGCTTGCAATATAGGCGAACCTACATACCAAGTTTGGTGGCTCTAGCTCTTATAGTCTCTGAGATCTAAGTGTTCATACAGACGCCAGGACAGACGGACATTGCTATATCGACTCGGCTATTGATGCTGATCAAGAATATATATACTTTATGGGGTCTGCAACGCCTCCTTCTCCCTGTTACGCACATTTTCGTTAAAACAAACCCAATAGACCCCTGTACTTTTTTTAAGTACGGGGTCTAAAAACTTTGCAGGAATTTTTAGTTTTCGTTTTCGTTTTCGTTTGGTGTGTATCCAGCAACTTGAACGATATCCACAAATTCATATCGATATTTGGCATATCGATAGCATGTGAGGAAAATATATTAAGCAATTTTTCCTGGTGGACTCATACAAATGTCAAGGTGCACAAAACAAAAGAACAAGATTTAAATTTTTAACGCGATGAAAGATAACTTTAATTAAAGCAGTGGAGGCGCGACCATGTCTTTGACGAAACGCAAATAAGAATCATTGTGATAAAATATCTGTGAAAAGTGCATGGAAAAGTGTTGCTGGAGAAATAATTGAATAATAATTGGCGCAATCAACACAATCACTTCATCGTCCAAATTTATTTGCTTTCTTTTTTAATTTTAGTTAACCTTTCAAATTTGGCGTTGTTTACAAGCCAAACTGATTTGTCAGAGTGACCATGTACGTTTTAGGTGTAGGCTCAAAAATATGCCTGTTTTAGGTAAATATTTTATGCATATTAGGTGTTTGGTCACACCGTTTTAGTTATGTTCCACAAACACAAGAAATAATTGTCAAATTCCTGACAAGGAATTTTAAGTTGCTGGAGTCAGGCCTAAAGTAAGTAATCATAACAAGTGATTTGATATCCTCTCGGCTAAAATCAAAGCGCTGCATTATTTGCAGAACTAGTTTCAAGTAAAACTCACTGTTTTCTTATGTTTTAGAATTGTAAGATTATCAAGGCAATTGATGTCCATGCACTTTTGAGCATTAAGACCAATAAAAATTTTTTCAGTGGCCAAAAAATACAATTGTAAATCTTTAATCTGAAAGTTTTTTAAGATCTAGCTTCTTTAGGTAATCGTGCTCCACAAAACTATTCAGTAAGTTGATTCTAAGCGCGTGTAAAGATAAGGCAAGCGAACACGTTCTGATTGAAATTCTACATTCAAATCATTTATAATTTTTAAAATGTAGCTTAAAAAATATAAATAAATTTTCATATTTTGGTCAGCAAACCCGTAGCAAATTTGGTAAGAAATCCATCAAAATAAATGGCAGATTATGCATTATTAAAATCATCACGAGGGCATATTCTGCATTCTCCACTTTTTTTTGTGGGATGTTTTTTCGTTCGTAAAGGCGTCCAATTTCACTTGGTTCTCCTTTGCCTTCAAATTCCTGATGTGGACAGCCAGCTTTTCATGTCTGTGGAGACCATTGAGGTGGTTCAACAAGGACTTGTCATATGCAGCACAAAATACCCGTCCGTCATTGTTTTGGAGCCAGCGAAACTTATTCATCCATTCGGAGCGGAATTTGCGGTTAGCCGGAGAAGCAGTTCTAAAATAATTATTAGTCTAGTGCCTTTTACGCTTTGAAATGTTTTTTCAAACTCACTTTTGATTTTCCACTTGTGCGCTGGTGACCGTGATATCAGCGCTTTCTTGAGGGGACTTAGAGCCAGTTGTACATTCTTTGTGACAAATCTATTTATACAAACCATATAAAGCACTAGTTACACTACTTTGTACTCTTTTCTACCTACTTGTCCATTTTTCTCAAGTTATTTGCCTTCGCTTCAACTCACTATCACAAAAACGTAACCGCCATCGGCTTAAAATCCATGCTGCGTTCAAAGGGAAACAGTATTCTTATACTTAGCGAAGGGCTTTTTCTTCGAACACTAACAGAGTTGCATTTTCATATTGGTACACCGTGAATTCGATAGAATTCAGTGTTGAAAGCTACATGTATCCAGTTACAAATTAGGTGTTGAGTAAATTTCAAAATTATTTTTACTTGAACCACTAAGCAAATAATTTGCCTTGGTGCTTGATTCAACCATACGCAAAAAACAGACAATTCGTAATAAAAAAGAGCCACTGCGCCAACAGGGAAAAAAAAAAGAGCCAGTTTTGGCGCAAAAACGCCAAGTGTGGCAACCGTGGTGCCAGCAACGAGCTCTGGCAGCCAACTGAATCGAAACCAAAAATAATTTCCCTCAGACATTACGTCCAGCGAAAAATTTCCTGGTGGAATGTCAGGCTGTTAGCTGAGACACTTTCAGTTGTATGGAATGTCTTCTCTATAGGTTTTTTGCTTAGTGCTTTTATGTAGCTAATTTAGCAACTGTTTTTTTTTTATATGGATTTGACGTTTATCGCACAGCTCTTATTCTTGCAATTTTGTCCTGGTTGAAAAACTTTGAATGTCTTTGTCTTTTCAAATGAATCACGGCCATTTTTAGCTTGTCAAAAACAACGGCATCTGATACTCGACCTTTTGTGCCCACTTCAATCGATACAAACTCGTTATTGGCATTTAAAACCGCCATTAGCACAATACTGAATAATTTGTTATAGTTAAAAAATATGAGCCAATATTGGTTGGCTTTTTAATTGTGACGTGCTTTCCGTCAATAGCACCGATGCAGCTGTTAAAATTCCATTTTGTTTCAAAATCACCCGCAATCGCCTTCCACACTCTTGCGTTTGTTGGCATCTGTTAAAATAAAAAAATAAAATAATGTTAGCAATATAATATTAAATTTTCTAATACATTTATTCTTCTCTTTATTTAGTCAATTAGAACCAAAAGAAAAAATACAGTTGAGGAGAGCTGTTGAACATCTGGAAAAAGTTAAAGCAGAAGGATGGGCTGTGCAATTTCGTAAACTTGAGGAACATCATAAGTTGTTTGCAACAAGAATTATTGAAGCTCTACTGCAAGGCCAGTTAGGCTTTCAAAATTTTAGTAGTGGCATTAATATAGAGAAGAGCAGTATGCAACACCTCACAGTTACTCAAATGGCATTGTTTTTGCTCCACAGCCAGCACCCTTTCAACAGCATCCGTCCACTAAGAAATCGCTCTGAAAATGCAACACCTCACAAATTCTCTGTCCTTCCTTCGCAGATATGGCATTTAAATTTTAGTCAACAACGTCCACTTAAAACTAAAAACTCAACACCATACAACAGCTCCTTGGATGGCACTAAAAAATCTATGGATTCGACGCAAGAAACTTTTCTACCACAATGTCCACTAAGAGCTATCAATTTGTCTCCATACAGCTCTTTTGATGATACTAATTTTTCTGTGGAGTCGACGCAAGCAACATTTCAACCACAACGACTACTAAGAACCGGGTATTCTACTCATCGCCCTTCAACACCTCGGAAGCACGAGCACAAGCAGAAAATTGAACACTAAACCAACTTCATTCCAAGAATTGTTTGATTATGATGATTTTAAATAAATAATTTAGTTTCAAACGTAATATCGAACCCTCATTAATTTATTTTAATGCAGATATTATTGCAAAACAGGTCTCCATTATAATTTTTCTGAGTGATTGAGGCGAAATATTAGTTGAAAACTTCAAATTTTCGAAGCACTGCCCACTAGCCAGAAATCTAACAGTCGCAGATAGCACTAGGCAACTAATTTGAACTTTTTGGCTATTACACGAACAAAACCCACTTTTTGGGTTAGATTTGGGGCCCCAAATGACGAAAAACTATTTTTTTTTTGTTCTTTGGTCAAATGTTTTTTTTTTTAATTTTTTAAAATTTTTCTTTTTTCAAAAGTGCACCCACTTTTGTCATCATTACTCGAGAATGACAAAACCGATTTTCACTTATACTTGAACTTATACTTTTTACTTATACTTGAATTACTCACTTTTCCTGAAAGCCAATAAATATATCTATAATTCGTTAATGCAAAGTTTAAGATTTAATCCAGTAGTTTAAAAGATATCAATTCTTGAATTAAGAAAATTATAAATTTTTTAACGTTTTTTTTTTAGCTTTTTTTACTTTAAAATTCAAGGAAAAGTCGAAAAAAATGTATTACATTTTGTCATCTATTTTATTTACATAGCTAATAGCTAATTACGCGTCGTTTAAGATATGATTCATCAAAATCTGTAAGGAGACGGCGGTTTAATATTTTTTGTGTCTAGGCATGTTTTTGTCGACTTTGATGACTTCCTTGTGGAGCGACATGTCCTTTAGTATGAAAATTTTTTTCGGGATTTTTGAGATATCTTAACCAATCTCACACATTATCAATTTGTTGTTATATTACACATTTTGACCATATTTGGTTCAAATCGGTCTACTATATCATATAGCTGCATCAGTGTTAAACAAGTCACCTAGTTGTTAATACATCTTGGTATCGAAGACGTCACCTTAAATAATTACGCCTCGCACCAGCTAAAACGCTAGCTAAATTTTATCTGAAGCTAGGTATGGACATCAGCTAAAAGCTGTTCGCTAAAGGTCAACCATATAACACAAACTTGCCAGATCAAGAAATTGACGTTTTTCAACACTGCTAGCTTTTAGCTCGGGTGACTGCGAAAATGTGGAACTGTTCTCACTTTTTCAGCTGACTAGCTAAAAGTGGCAGTTATTTATTTAAAAAAAAAAACATTTTTGCTTTTCTCTGCATCGAATGCCTGCGACTTTTTATTATTAACTATTGCTTCTGAAAATTTGAGAAGTCACAGTCGCAGCAGCAGCACAAAACAAAAAGCGACAAAAATCAAACAGCTGAAACAGTCGCCGGTTTCGTTTTTTTACTTTTTGCTGTGCTGCTGCTTTCGTTGATGAGCAAAGGCAGCAGCAGCAGCAACCGTTCGACTTCCAAAAGTCGACGAAAGCAACTTAAAATTCCTGTCAAACTTCATATAAAAACTAGGGGGCTCCGCCCCCTGCTCGCTTCGCTCGCGGTGCTACAGTCGACTATACTCGACTGTCGGAGACCCCGTACTTACTATCGAAATAGAAAAGACTACAATAATTAAAGAATATTTTGCTCGCTAGATGCTGTTGCAGAGCGTTGTAATACATTTCCGACTACTTTTTTTAATGACAGCTATATGATATATTAGACCAATTTGAACCAACTTCGGTCAGAATATATAAGACTAAATAACATATTCCTTAAGTTTTGTTTAGATATCTCATAAAACATAAAATTTTTTCATACTAAAACTTGATTTTCGACCGATTGTTCCTATGGGCGCTATATGATATAGTGGTCCGATTTCAACCAACTTCGGACAGGATATATAAAACCAAGTTATTTGCATACTGTATTAGCTGACATCCTATGGTAGCTATATGATATGGATGTCCGATTTCAACCAACTTTGGACAGGATATAAAAAGCCAAGCTATTTGCATACTGTATTAGTTTGGTTGAGATATCTCACAAAACAGAAAAGTTTTTCATTATAAGACTTGATTTTCGCCCGATCGGTCCTATGGCAGCTATATGATATAGTAGTCCGATTTGAACCAACTTTAGACAGCATATAGAAGACTAACTTAAATGCATATTATATTTCTTTGGTTGAGATATCTCACAAAACAAAAAAGTTTTTCATACTAAGACTTGATTTTCGCCCGATCGGTCACATGGCAGCTATATGATATAGTGGTCCGATTTGAACCATCTTTGGACAGGATATATAAAACCTAATCCTATGCATATTGTTTCAGTTTGGTTGAGATATCTCATAAAACAAAAAAGTTTTTCATACTAAAACTTGATTTTCGACCGATTGTTTCTATGGGCGCTATATGATATAGTAGTCCGATTCAAAATAGAAATGGACTTAGTATGCCTGCAATATAGAGGAACCTACATACTAAGTTTGGTGTCACTAGCTTTTAAATTGTTCTAATAATTTGGATATGAAATTTTTGTTTTCGATTTGTGGGCGATAAAGGGGGCGTGGCCAAATTTTGAAACAAACTTGATCTGCTTGCAATATAGGCGAACCTACATACCAAGTTTGGTGGCTCTAGCTCTTATAGTCAATGAGATCTAAGTGTTCATACAGACGTCAGGACAGACGGACATTGCTATATCGACTCGGCTATTGATGCTGATCAAGAATATATATACTTTATGGGGTCTGCCACGCCTCCTTCTCCCTGTTACGCACATTTTCGTTAAAACAAACCCAATAGACCCCTGTACTTTTTTTAAGTACGGGGTCTAAAAACTTTGCAGGAATTTTTAGTTTTCGTTTTCGTTTGGTGTGTATCCAGCAACTTGAACGATATCCACAAATTCATATCGATATTTGGCATATCGATAGCATGTGGGGAAAATATATTAAGCAATTTTTCCTGGTGGACTCATACAAATGTCAAGGTGCACAAAACAAAAGAACGAGATTTAAATTTTTAACGCGATGAAAGATAACTTTAATTAAAGCAGTGGAGGCGCGACCATGTCTTTGACGAAACGCAAATAAGAATCATTGTGATAAAATATCTGTGAAAAGTGCATGGAAAAGTGTTGCTGGAGAAATAATTGAATAATAATTGGCGCAATCAACACAATCACTTCATCGTCCAAATTTATTTGCTTCTTTAGGTAATCGTGCTCCACAAAACTATTCAGTAAGTTGATTCTAAGCGCGTGTAAAGATAAGGCAAGCGAACACGTTCTGATTGAAATTCTACATTCAAATCATTTATAATTTTTAAAATGTAGCTTAAAAAATATAAATAAATTTTCATATTTTGGTCAGCAAACCCGTAGCAAATTTGGTAAGAAATCCATCAAAATAAATGGCAGATTATGCATTATTAAAAACATCACGAGGGCATATTCTGCATTCTCCACTTTTTTTTGTGGGATGTTTTTTCGTTCGTAAAGGCGTCCAATTTCACTTGGTTCTCCTTTGCCTTCAAATTCCTGATGTGGACAGCCAGCTTTTCATGTCTGTGGAGACCATTGAGTTGGTTCAACAAGGACTTGTCATATGCAGCACAAAATACCCGTCCGTCATTGTTTTGGAGCCAGCGAAACTTATCCATCCATTCGGAGCGGAATTTGCGGTTAGCCGGAGAAGCAGTTCTAAAATAATTATTAGTCTAGTGCCTTTTACGCTTTGAAATGTTTTTTCAAACTCACTTTTGATTTTCCACTTGTGCGCTGGTGACCGTGATATCAGCGCTTTCTTGAGGGGACTTAGAGCCAGTTGTACATTCTTTGTGACAAATCTATTTATACAAACCATATAAAGCACTAGTTACACTACATTGTACTCTTTTCTACCTACTTGTCCATTTTTCTCAAGTTATTTGCCTTCGCTTCAACTCACTATCACAAAAACGTAACCGCCACCGGCTTAAAATCCATGCTGCGTTCAAAGGGAAACAGTATTCTTATACTTAGCGAAGGGCTTTTTCTTCGAACACTAACAGAGTTGCATTTTCATATTGGTACATCGTGAATTCGATAGAATTCAGTGTTGAAAGCTACATGTATCCAGTTACAAATTAGGTGTTGAGTAAATTTCAAAATTATTTTTACTTGAACCACTAAGCAAATAATTTGCCTTGGTGCTTGATTCAACCATACGCAAAAAACAGACAATTCGTAATAAAAAAGAGCCACTGCGCCAACAGGGAAAAAAAAGAGCCAGTTTTGGCGCAAAAACGCCAAGTGTGGCAACCGTGGTGCCAGCAACGAGCTCTGGCAGCCAACTGAATCGAAACCAAAAATAATTTCCCTCAGACATTACGTCCAGCGAAAAATTTCCTGGTGGACGCAATGTCAGGCTGTTAGCTGAGACACTTTCAGTTGTATGGAATGTCTTCTCTATAGGTTTTTTGCTTAGTGCTTTTATGTAGCTAATTTAGCAACTGTTTTTTTTTTATATGGATTTCACGTTTATCGCACAGCTCTTATTCTTGCAATTTTGTCCTGGTTGAAAAACTTTGAATGTCTTTGTCTTTTCAAATGAATCACGGCCATTTTTAGCTTGTCAAAAACAACGGCATCTGATACTCGACCTTTTGTGCCCACTTCAATCGATACAAACTCGTTATTGGCATTTAAAACCGCCATTAGCACAATACTGAATAATTTGTTATAGTTAAAAAATATGAGCCAATATTGGTTGGCTTTTTAATTGTGACGTGCTTTCCGTCAATAGCACCGATGCAGCTGTTAAAATTCCATTTTGTTTCAAAATCACCCGCAATCGCCTTCCACACTCTTGCGTTTGTTGGCATCTGTTAAAATAAAAAAAAAAAAATAATGTTAGCAATATAATATTAAATTTTCTAATACATTTATTCTTCTCTTTATTTAGTCAATTAGAACCAAAAGAAAAAATACAGTTAAAGAGAGCTGTTGAACATCTGGAAAAAGTTAAAGCAGAAGGATGGGCAGTGCAATTTCGTAAACTTGAGGAACATCAAAAGTTGTTTGCAAAAAGAATTATTGAAGCGCTACTGCAAGGCCAGTTAGGCTTTCAAAATTTTAGTAGTGACATTAATATAGAGAAGAGCAGTATGCAACACCTCACAGTTACTCAAATGGCATTGTTTTTGCTCCACAGCCAGCACCCTTTCAACAGCATCCGTCCACTAAGAAATCGCTCTGAAAATGCAACACCTCACAAATTCTCTGTCCTTCCTTCGCAGATATGGCATTTAAATTTTAGTCAACAACGTCCACTTAAAACTAAAAACTCAACACCATACAACAGCTCCTTGGATGGCACTAAAAAATCTATGGATTCGACGCAAGAAACTTTTCTACCACAATGTCCACTAAGAGCTATCAATTTGTCTCCATACAGCTCTTTTGATGATACTAATTTTTCTGTGGAGTCGACGCAAGCAACATTTCAACCACAACGACTACTAAGAACCGGGTATTCTACTCATCGCCCTTCAACACCTCGGAAGCACGAGCACAAGCAGAAAATTGAACACTAAACCAACTTCATTCCAAGAATTGTTTGATTATGATGATTTTAAATAAATAATTTAGTTTCAAACGTAATATCGAACCCTCATTAATTTATTTTAATGCAGATATTATTGCAAAACAGGTCTCCATTATAATTTTTCTGAGTGATTGAGGCGAAATATTAGTTGAAAACTTCAAATTTTCGAAGCTCTGCCCACTAGCCAGAAATCTAACAGTCGCAGATAGCACTAGGCAACTAATTTGAACTTTTTGGCTATTACACGAACAAAACCCACTTTTTG
Organism: Drosophila phalerata; assembly: GCA_951394115.2. Lineage (NCBI taxonomy): Eukaryota > Metazoa > Arthropoda > Insecta > Diptera > Drosophilidae > Drosophila > Drosophila phalerata. The sequence continues at coordinate 13,593,505 of OX596006.1, read as the reverse complement.
GGTTAGATTTGGGGCCCCAAATGACGAAAAACTATTTTTTTTTTGTTCTTTGGTCAAATGTTTTTTTTTTTAATTTTTTAAAATTTTTCTTTTTTCTAAAGTGCACCCACTTTTGTCATCATTACTCGAGAATGACAAAACCGATTTTCACTTATACTTGAACTTATACTTTTTACTTATACTTGAATTACTCACTTTTCCTGAAAGCCAATAAATATATCTATAATTCGTTAATGCAAAGTTTAAGATTTAATCCAGTAGTTTAAAAGATATCAATTCTTGAATTAAGAAAATTATACATTTTTTAACGTTTTTTTTTTTAGCTTTTTTTACTTTAAAATTCAAGGAAAAGTCGAAAAAAATGTATTACATTTTGTCATCTATTTTATTTACATAGCTAATAGCTAATTACGCGTCGTTTAAGATATGATTCATCAAAATCTGTAAGGAGACGGCGGTTTAATATTTTTTGTGTCTAGGCATGTTTTTGTCGACTTTGATGACTTCCTTGTGGAGCGACATGTCCTTTAGTATGAAAATTTTTTTCGGGATTTTTGAGATATCTTAACCAATCTCACACATTATCAATTTGTTGTTATTTTACACATTTTGACCATATTTGGTTCAAATCGGTCTACTATATCATATAGCTGCATCAGTGTTAAACAAGTCACCTAGTTGTTAATACATCTTGGTATCGAAGACGTCACCTTAAATAATTACGCCTCGCACCAGCTAAAACGCTAGCTAAATTTTATCTGAAGCTAGGTATGGACATCAGCTAAAAGCTGTTCGCTAAAGGTCAACCATATAACACAAACTTGCCAGATCAAGAAATTGACGTTTTTCAACACTGCTAGCTTTTAGCTCGGGTGACTGCGAAAATGTGGAACTGTTCTCACTTTTTCAGCTGACTAGCTAAAAGTGGCAGTTATTTATTTAAAAACCAGTGATTAAAAAACTGAGTAGCAAAAGTCGCAATATTTTTGCTTTTCTCTGCATCGAATGCCTGCGACTTTTTATTATTAACTATTGCTTCTGAAAATTTGAGAAGTCACAGTCGCAGCAGCAGCACAAAACAAAAAGCGACAAAAATCAAACAGCTGAAACAGTCGCCGGTTTCGTTTTTTTACTTTTTGCTGTGCTGCTGCTTTCGTTGATGAGCAAAGGCAGCAGCAGCAGCAACCGTTCGACTTCCAAAAGTCGACGAAAGCAACTTAAAATTCCTGTCAAACTTCATATAAAAATTTTGAAACAAACTTGATCTGCTTGCAATATAGGCGAACCTACATACCAAGTTTGGTGGCTCTAGCTCTTATAGTCTCTGAGATCTAAGTGTTCATACAGACGCCAGGACAGACGGACATTGCTATATCGACTCGGCTATTGATGCTGATCAAGAATATATATACTTTATGGGGTCTGCAACGCCTCCTTCTCCCTGTTACGCACATTTTCGTTAAAACAAACCCAATAGACCCCTGTACTTTTTTTAAGTACGGGGTCTAAAAACTTTGCAGGAATTTTTAGTTTTCGTTTTCGTTTTCGTTTGGTGTGTATCCAGCAACTTGAACGATATCCACAAATTCATATCGATATTTGGCATATCGATAGCATGTGAGGAAAATATATTAAGCAAGTTTTCCTGGTGGACTCATACAAATGTCAAGGTGCACAAAACAAAAGAACAAGATTTAAATTTTTAACGCGATGAAAGATAACTTTAATTAAAGCAGTGGAGGCGCGACCATGTCTTTGACGAAACGCAAATAAGAATCATTGTGATAAAATATCTGTGAAAAGTGCATGGAAAAGTGTTGCTGGAGAAATAATTGAATAATAATTGGCGCAATCAACACAATCACTTCATCGTCCAAATTTATTTGCTTTCTTTTTTAATTTTAGTTAACCTTTCAAATTTGGCGTTGTTTACAAGCCAAACTGATTTGTCAGAGTGACCATGTACGTTTTAGGTGTAGGCTCAAAAATATGCCTGTTTTAGGTAAATATTTTATGCATATTAGGTGTTTGGTCACACCGTTTTAGTTATGTTCCACAAACACAAGAAATAATTGTCAAATTCCTGACAAGGAATTTTAAGTTGCTGGAGTCAGGCCTAAAGTAAGTAATCATAACAAGTGATTTGATATCCTCTCGGCTAAAATCAAAGCGCTGCATTATTTGCAGAACTAGTTTCAAGTAAAACTCACTGTTTTCTTAAGTTTTAGAATTGTAAGATTGTCAAGGCAATTGATGTCCATGCACTTTTGAGCATTAAGACCAATAAAAATTTTTTCAGTGGCCAAAAAATACAATTGTAAATCTTTAATCTGAAAGTTTTTTAAGATCTAGCTTCTTTAGGTAATCGTGCTCCACAAAACTATTCAGTAAGTTGATTCTAAGCGCGTGTAAAGATAAGGCAAGCGAACACGTTCTGATTGAAATTCTACATTCAAATCATTTATAATTTTTAAAATGTAGCTTAAAAAATATAAATAAATTTTCATATTTTGGTCAGCAAACCCGTAGCAAATTTGGTAAGAAATCCATCAAAATAAATGGCAGATTATGCATTATTAAAATCATCACGAGGGCATATTCTGCATTCTCCACTTTTTTTTGTGGGATGTTTTTTCGTTCGTAAAGGCGTCCAATTTCACTTGGTTCTCCTTTGCCTTCAAATTCCTGATGTGGACAGCCAGCTTTTCATGTCTGTGGAGACCATTGAGGTGGTTCAACAAGGACTTGTCATATGCAGCACAAAATACCCGTCCGTCATTGTTTTGGAGCCAGCGAAACTTATCCATCCATTCGGAGCGGAATTTGCGGTTAGCCGGAGAAGCAGTTCTAAAATAATTATTAGTCTAGTGCCTTTTACGCTTTGAAATGTTTTTTCAAACTCACTTTTGATTTTCCACTTGTGCGCTGGTGACCGTGATATCAGCGCTTTCTTGAGGGGACTTAGAGCCAGTTGTACATTCTTTGTGACAAATCTATTTATACAAACCATATAAAGCACTAGTTACACTACTTTGTACTCTTTTCTACCTACTTGTCCATTTTTCTCAAGTTATTTGCCTTCGCTTCAACTCACTATCACAAAAACGTAACCGCCACCGGCTTAAAATCCATGCTGCGTTCAAAGGGAAACAGTATTCTTATACTTAGCGAAGGGCTTTTTCTTCGAACACTAACAGAGTTGCATTTTCATATTGGTACACCGTGAATTCGATAGAATTCAGTGTTGAAAGCTACATGTATCCAGTTACAAATTAGGTGTTGAGTAAATTTCAAAATTATTTTTACTTGAACCACTAAGCAAATAATTTGCCTTGGTGCTTGATTCAACCATACGCAAAAAACAGACAATTCGTAATAAAAAAGAGCCACTGCGCCAACAGGGAAAAAAAAAAGAGCCAGTTTTGGCGCAAAAACGCCAAGTGTGGCAACCGTGGTGCCAGCAACGAGCTCTGGCAGCCAACTGAATCGAAACCAAAAATAATTTCCCTCAGACATTACGTCCAGCGAAAAATTTCCTGGTGGACGCAATGTCAGGCTGTTAGCTGAGACACTTTCAGTTGTATGGAATGTCTTCTCTATAGGTTTTTTGCTTAGTGCTTTTATGTAGCTAATTTAGCAACTGTTTTTTTTTTATATGGATTTGACGTTTATCGCACAGCTCTTATTCTTGCAATTTTGTCCTGGTTGAAAAACTTTGAATGTCTTTGTCTTTTCAAATGAATCACGGCCATTTTTAGCTTGTCAAAAACAACGGCATCTGATACTCGACCTTTTGTGCCCACTTCAATCGATACAAACTCGTTATTGGCATTTAAAACCGCCATTAGCACAATACTGAATAATTTGTTATAGTTAAAAAATATGAGCCAATATTGGTTGGCTTTTTAATTGTGACGTGCTTTCCGTCAATAGCACCGATGCAGCTGTTAAAATTCCATTTTGTTTCAAAATCACCCGCAATCGCCTTCCACACTCTTGCGTTTGTTGGCATCTGTTAAAATAAAAAAAAAAAAATAATGTTAGCAATATAATATTAAATTTTCTAATACATTTATTCTTCTCTTTATTTAGTCAATTAGAACCAATAGAAAAAATACAGTTAAAGAGAGCGGTTGAACATCTGGAAAAAGTTAAAGCAGAAGGATGGGCAGTGCAATTTCGTAAACTTGAGGAACATCAAAAGTTGTTTGCAAAAAGAATTATTGAAGCGCTACTGCAAGGCCAGTTAGGCTTTCAAAATTTTAGTAGTGACATTAATATAGAGAAGAGCAGTATGCAACACCTCACAGTTACTCAAATGGCATTGTTTTTGCTCCACAGCCAGCACCCTTTCAACAGCATCCGTCCACTAAGAAATCGCTCTGAAAATGCAACACCTCACAAATTCTCTGTCCTTCCTTTGCAGATATGGCATTTAAATTTTAGTCAACAACGTCCACTTAAAACTAAAAACTCAACACCATACAACAGCTCCTTGGATGGCACTAAAAAATCTATGGATTCGACGCAAGAAACTTTTCTACCACAATGTCCACTAAGAGCTATCAATTTGTCTCCATACAGCTCTTTTGATGATACTAATTTTTCTGTGGAGTCGACGCAAGCAACATTTCAACCACAACGACTACTAAGAACCGGGTATTCTACTCATCGCCCTTCAACACCTCGGAAGCACGAGCACAAGCAGAAAATTGAACACTAAACCAACTTCATTCCAAGAATTGTTTGATTATGATGATTTTAAATAAATAATTTAGTTTCAAACGTAATATCGAACCCTCATTAATTTATTTTAATGCAGATATTATTGCAAAACAGGTCTCCATTATAATTTTTCTGAGTGATTGAGGCGAAATATTAGTTGAAAACTTCAAATTTTCGAAGCTCTGCCCACTAGCCAGAAATCTAACAGTCGCAGATAGCACTAGGCAACTAATTTGAACTTTTTGGCTATTACACGAACAAAACCCACTTTTTGGGTTAGATTTGGGGCCCCAAATGACGAAAAACTATTTTTTTTTTGTTCTTTGGTCAAATGTTTTTTTTTTTAATTTTTTTAAATTTTTCTTTTTTCAAAAGTGCACCCACTTTTGTCATCATTACTCGAGAATGACAAAACCGATTTTCACTTATACTTGAACTTATACTTTTTACTTATACTTGAATTACTCACTTTTCCTGAAAGCCAATAAATATATCTATAATTCGTTAATGCAAAGTTTAAGATTTAATCCAGTAGTTTAAAAGATATCAATTCTTGAATTAAGAAAATTATAAATTTTTTAACGTTTTTTTTTTAGCTTTTTTTACTTTAAAATTCAAGGAAAAGTCGAAAAAAATGTATTACATTTTGTCATCTATTTTATTTACATAGCTAATAGCTAATTACGCGTCGTTTAAGATATGATTCATCAAAATCTGTAAGGAGACGGCGGTTTAATATTTTTTGTGTCTAGGCATGTTTTTGTCGACTTTGATGACTTCCTTGTGGAGCGACATGTCCTTTAGTATGAAAATTTTTTTCGGGATTTTTGAGATATCTTAACCAATCTCACACATTATCAATTTGTTGTTATTTTACACATTTTGACCATATTTGGTTCAAATCGGTCTACTATATCATATAGCTGCATCAGTGTTAAACAAGTCACCTAGTTGTTAATACATCTTGGTATCGAAGACGTCACCTTAAATAATTACGCCTCGCACCAGCTAAAACGCTAGCTAAATTTTATCTGAAGCTAGGTATGGACATCAGCTAAAAGCTGTTCGCTAAAGGTCAACCATATAACACAAACTTGCCAGATCAAGAAATTGACGTTTTTCAACACTGCTAGCTTTTAGCTCGGGTGACTGCGAAAATGTGGAACTGTTCTCACTTTTTCAGCTGACTAGCTAAAAGTGGCAGTTATTTATTTAAAAACCAGTGATTAAAAAACTGAGTAGCAAAAGTCGCAATATTTTTGCTTTTCTCTGCATCGAATGCCTGCGACTTTTTATTATTAACTATTGCTTCTGAAAATTTGAGAAGTCACAGTCGCAGCAGCAGCACAAAACAAAAAGCGACAAAAATCAAACAGCTGAAACAGTCGCCGGTTTCGTTTTTTTACTTTTTGCTGTGCTGCTGCTTTCGTTGATGAGCAAAGGCAGCAGCAGCAGCAACCGTTCGACTTCCAAAAGTCGACGAAAGCAACTTAAAATTCCTGTCAAACTTCATATAAAAATTTTGAAACAAACTTGATCTGCTTGCAATATAGGCGAACCTACATACCAAGTATGGTGGCTCTAGCTCTTATAGTCTCTGAGATCTAAGTGTTCATACAGACGCCAGGACAGACGGACATTGCTATATCGACTCGGCTATTGATGCTGATCAAGAATATATATACTTTATGGGGTCTGCAACGCCTCCTTCTCCCTGTTACGCACATTTTCGTTAAAACAAACCCAATAGACCCCTGTACTTTTTTTAAGTACGGGGTCTAAAAACTTTGCAGGAATTTTTAGTTTTCGTTTTCGTTTTCGTTTGGTGTGTATCCAGCAACTTGAACGATATCCACAAATTCATATCGATATTTGGCATATCGATAGCATGTGAGGAAAATATATTAAGCAATTTTTCCTGGTGGACTCATACAAATGTCAAGGTGCACAAAACAAAAGAACAAGATTTAAATTTTTAACGCGATGAAAGATAACTTTAATTAAAGCAGTGGAGGCGCGACCATGTCTTTGACGAAACGCAAATAAGAATCATTGTGATAAAATATCTGTGAAAAGTGCATGGAAAAGTGTTGCTGGAGAAATAATTGAATAATAATTGGCGCAATCAACACAATCACTTCATCGTCCAAATTTATTTGCTTTCTTTTTTAATTTTAGTTAACCTTTCAAATTTGGCGTTGTTTACAAGCCAAACTGATTTGTCAGAGTGACCATGTACGTTTTAGGTGTAGGCTCAAAAATATGCCTGTTTTAGGTAAATATTTTATGCATATTAGGTGTTTGGTCACACCGTTTTAGTTATGTTCCACAAACACAAGAAATAATTGTCAAATTCCTGACAAGGAATTTTAAGTTGCTGGAGTCAGGCCTAAAGTAAGTAATCATAACAAGTGATTTGATATCCTCTCGGCTAAAATCAAAGCGCTGCATTATTTGCAGAACTAGTTTCAAGTAAAACTCAGTTTTCTTAAGTTTTAGAATTGTAAGATTATCAAGGCAATTGATGTCCATGCACTTTTGAGCATTAAGACCAATAAAAAATTTTTCAGTGGCCAAAAAATACAATTGTAAATCTTTAATCTGAAAGTTTTTTAAGATCTAGCTTCTTTAGGTAATCGTGCTCCACAAAACTATTCAGTAAGTTGATTCTAAGCGCGTGTAAAGATAAGGCAAGCGAACACGTTCTGATTGAAATTCTACATTCAAATCATTTATAATTTTTAAAATGTAGCTTAAAAAATATAAATAAATTTTCATATTTTGGTCAGCAAACCCGTAGCAAATTTGGTAAGAAATCCATCAAAATAAATGGCAGATTATGCATTATTAAAATCATCACGAGGGCATATTCTGCATTCTCCACTTTTTTTTGTGGGATGTTTTTTCGTTCGTAAAGGCGTCCAATTTCACTTGGTTCTCCTTTGCCTTCAAATTCCTGATGTGGACAGCCAGCTTTTCATGTCTGTGGAGACCATTGAGGTGGTTCAACAAGGACTTGTCATATGCAGCACAAAATACCCGTCCGTCATTGTTTTGGAGCCAGCGAAACTTATCCATCCATTCGGAGCGGAATTTGCGGTTAGCCGGAGAAGCAGTTCTAAAATAATTATTAGTCTAGTGCCTTTTACGCTTTGAAATGTTTTTTCAAACTCACTTTTGATTTTCCACTTGTGCGCTGGTGACCGTGATATCAGCGCTTTCTTGAGGGGACTTAGAGCCAGTTGTACATTCTTTGTGACAAATCTATTTATACAAACCATATAAAGCACTAGTTACACTACTTTGTACTCTTTTCTACCTACTTGTCCATTTTTCTCAAGTTATTTGCCTTCGCTTCAACTCACTATCACAAAAACGTAACCGCCACCGGCTTAAAATCCATGCTGCGTTCAAAGGGAAACAGTATTCTTATACTTAGCGAAGGGCTTTTTCTTCGAACACTAACAGAGTTGCATTTTCATATTGGTACACCGTGAATTCGATAGAATTCAGTGGTGAAAGCTACATGTATCCAGTTACAAATTAGGTGTTGAGTAAATTTCAAAATTATTTTTACTTGAACCACTAAGCAAATAATTTGCCTTGGTGCTTGATTCAACCATACGCAAAAAACAGACAATTCGTAATAAAAAAGAGCCACTGCGCCAACAGGGAAAAAAAAAAGAGCCAGTTTTGGCGCAAAAACGCCAAGTGTGGCAACCGTGGTGCCAGCAACGAGCTCTGGCAGCCAACTGAATCGAAACCAAAAATAATTTCCCTCAGACATTACGTCCAGCGAAAAATTTCCTGGTGGACGCAATGTCAGGCTGTTAGCTGAGACACTTTCAGTTGTATGGAATGTCTTCTCTATAGGTTTTTTGCTTAGTGCTTTTATGTAGCTAATTTAGCAACTGTTTTTTTTTTATATGGATTTGACGTTTATCGCACAGCTCTTATTCTTGCAATTTTGTCCTGGTTGAAAAACTTTGAATGTCTTTGTCTTTTCAAATGAATCACGGCCATTTTTAGCTTGTCAAAAACAACGGCATCTGATACTCGACCTTTTGTGCCCACTTCAATCGATACAAACTCGTTATTGGCATTTAAAACCGCCATTAGCACAATACTGAATAATTTGTTATAGTTAAAAAATATGAGCCAATATTGGTTGGCTTTTTAATTGTGACGTGCTTTCCGTCAATAGCACCGATGCAGCTGTTAAAATTCCATTTTGTTTCAAAATCACCCGCAATCGCCTTCCACACTCTTGCGTTTGTTGGCATCTGTTAAAATAAAAAAAATAAAATAATGTTAGCAATATAATATTAAATTTTCTAATACATTTATTCTTCTCTTTATTTAGTCAATTAGAACCAAAAGAAAAAATACAGTTGAGGAGAGCTGTTGAACATCTGGAAAAAGTTAAAGCAGAAGGATGGGCTGTGCAATTTCGTAAACTTGAGGAACATCATAAGTTGTTTGCAAAAAGAATTATTGAAGCGCTACTGCAAGGCCAGTTAGGCTTTCAAAATTTTAGTAGTGGCATTAATATAGAGAAGAGCAGTATGCAACACCTCACAGTTACTCAAATGGCATTGTTTTTGCTCCACAGCCAGCACCCTTTCAACAGCATCCGTCCACTAAGAAATCGCTCTGAAAATGCAACACCTCACAAATTCTCTGTCCTTCCTTCGCAGATATGGCATTTAAATTTTAGTCAACAACGTCCACTTAAAACTAAAAACTCAACACCATACAACAGCTCCTTGGATGGCACTAAAAAATCTATGGATTCGACGCAAGAAACTTTTCTACCACAATGTCCACTAAGAGCTATCAATTTGTCTCCATACAGCTCTTTTGATGATACTAATTATACCCGTTACTTATAAAAAATAAGTATAAGGGTATATTGTGTTCGTTGGAATATGCGTAACAGGCAGAAGGAGGCATCTCCGACCACATAAAGTATATATATTCTTGATCAGCATCAACAGCCGAGTCGATATAGCCATGTGTGTCTGTCCGTCTGTCCGTCTGTCCGTCTGTCTGTCCGTGTGAGCGCCTAGATCTCAGAGACCATAAGAGATAGAGTAACCAAACTTTCACACGTAGATCAGAAATGCGTTGGAGCAGGTCAAGTTTGTTTTAAATTTTGGACCCGCCTACTTCCACGCCCGTAATTCGCGAAAAACTGGTCATCCGTCTGTATAAACACAAGGATCTCAGAGACTATAAGAGATAGAATAACCAAATTTGTCACACAGATTTCCATATACCTCACGCAGATCAAGTTTCTTTCAAATTTAAGCCACGCCCCCCTCCGCCCCCGCAAATCGCGAAAAACCACCTCACCCACAATTGTTCATATAATACGTATCTTTTGGTAATAACCGATATCTGTTATTATTATCTATTATCCCACTGAATCGCAACAAGATCGGACAAGTAGAGCAGCAGTTATTGCGTGTCTAAGTTGTTAAATCAACAGAGTATGCAATAGTTTTTGTATTGTTAAACCTTATTAGAATGCTTCAAATTCTCAAGTAATTCTGGCAACGCAAATATGACATTATGATTGAATCGCTAATGTATTGAAATAAGTAACGGGTATCCTATGGTCGGGATCTCGACTATAGCCTTTCCCACTTGTTTTTCTGTGGAGTCGACGCAAGCAACATTTCAACCACAACGACTACTAAGAACCGGGTATTCTACTCATCGCCCTTCAACACCTCGGAAGCACGAGCACAAGCAGAAAATTGAACACTAAACCAACTTCATTCCAAGAATTGTTTGATTATGATGATTTTAAATAAATAATTTAGTTTCAAACGTAATATCGAACCCTCATTAATTTATTTTAATGCAGATATTATTGCAAAACAGGTCTCCATTATAATTTTTCTGAGTGATTGAGGCGAAATATTAGTTGAAAACTTCAAATTTTCGAAGCTCTGCCCACTAGCCAGAAATCTAACAGTCGCAGATAGCACTAGGCAACTAATTTGAACTTTTTGGCTATTACACGAACAAAACCCACTTTTTGGGTTAGATTTGGGGCCCCAAATGACGAAAAACTATTTTTTTTTTGTTCTTTGGTCAAATGTTTTTTTTTTTAATTTTTTAAAATTTTTCTTTTTTCAAAAGTGCACCCACTTTTGTCATCATTACTCGAGAATGACAAAACCGATTTTCACTTATACTTGAACTTATACTTTTTACTTATACTTGAATTACTCACTTTTCCTGAAAGCCAATAAATATATCTATAATTCGTTAATGCAAAGTTTAAGATTTAATCCAGTAGTTTAAAAGATATCAATTCTTGAATTAAGAAAATTATAAATTTTTTAACGTTTTTTTTTTTAGCTTTTTTTACTTTAAAATTCAAGGAAAAGTCGAAAAAAATGTATTACATTTTGTCATCTATTTTAATTACATAGTTAATAGCTGATTTCGCGTCGTTTAAGATATAATTCATCAAAATCTGTAAGGAGACGGCGTTATAATATTTTTTGTGTCTAGGCATGTTTTTGTCGACTTTGATGACTTCCTTGTGGAGCGACATGTCCTTTAGTATGAAATTTTTTTCGTAATTTTTGAGATATCTTAACCAATCTCACACATTATCAATTTGTTGTTATTTTACACATTTTGACCATATTTGGTTCAAATCGGTCTACTATATCATATAGCTGCATCAGTGTTAAACAAGTCACCTAGTTGTTAATACATCTTGGTATCGAAATAATTACGCCTCGCACCAGCTAAAACGCTAGCTAAATTTTATCTAAAGCTAGGTATGGACATCAGCTAAAAGCTGTTCGCTAAAGGTCAAATTTATATAACAAAATTGCCAGATCAAGAAATTGTCGTTTTTCAACACTGCTAGTTTTTAGCTAGGGTGACTTCGAAAATGTGGAACTGTTCTCACTTTTTCAGCTGACTAGCTAAAAGTGGCAGTTATTTATTTAAAAAAAAAAGCATTTTTGCTTTTCTCTGCATCGAATGCCTGCGACTTTTTATTATTAACTATTGCTTCTGAAAATTTGAGAAGTCACAGTCGCAGCAGCAGCACAAAACAAAAAGCGACAAAAATCAAACAGCTGAAACAGTCGCCGGTTTCGTTTTTTTACTTTTTGCTGTGCTGCTGCTTTCGTTGATGAGCAAAGGCAGCAGCAGCAGCAACCGTTCGACTTCCAAAAGTCGACGAAAGCAACTTAAAATTCCTGTCAAACTTCATATAAAAATTTTGAAACAAACTTGATCTGCTTGCAATATAGGCGAACCTACATACCAAGTTTGGTGGCTCTAGCTCTTATAGTCTCTGAGATCTAAGTGTTCATACAGACGCCAGGACAGACGGACATTGCTATATCGACTCGGCTATTGATGCTGATCAAGAATATATATACTTTATGGGGTCTGCAACGCCTCCTTCTCCCTGTTACGCACATTTTCGTTAAAACAAACCCAATAGACCCCTGTACTTTTTTTAAGTACGGGGTCTAAAAACTTTGCAGGAATTTTTAGTTTTCGTTTTCGTTTTCGTTTGGTGTGTATCCAGCAACTTGAACGATATCCACAAATTCATATCGATATTTGGCATATCGATAGCATGTGAGGAAAATATATTAAGCAATTTTTCCTGGTGGACTCATACAAATGTCAAGGTGCACAAAACAAAAGAACAAGATTTAAATTTTTAACGCGATGAAAGATAACTTTAATTAAAGCAGTGGAGGCGCGACCATGTCTTTGACGAAACGCAAATAAGAATCATTGTGATAAAATATCTGTGAAAAGTGCATGGAAAAGTGTTGCTGGAGAAATAATTGAATAATAATTGGCGCAATCAACACAATCACTTCATCGTCCAAATTTATTGGTCTTAATGCTCAAAAGTGCATGGACATCAATTGCCTTGATAATCTTACAATTCTAAAACTTAAGAAAACAGTGAGTTTTACTTGAAACTAGTTCTGCAAATAATGCAGCGCTTTGATTTTAGCCGAGAGGATATCAAATCACTTGTTATGATTACTTACTTTAGGCCTGACTCCAGCAACTTAAAATTCCTTGTCAGGAATTTGACAATTATTTCTTGTGTTTGTGGAACATAACTAAAACGGTGTGACCAAACACCTAATATGCATAAAATATTTACCTAAAACAGGCATATTTTTGAGCCTACACCTAAAACGTACATGGTCACTCTGACAAATCAGTTTGGCTTGTAAACAACGCCAAATTTGAAAGGTTAACTAAAATTAAAAAAGAAAGCAAATAAATTTGGACGATGAAGGGATTGTGTTGGTTGCGCCAATTATTATTCAATTATTTCTCTAGCAACACTTTTCCATGCACTTTTCACAGATATTTTATCACAATGATTCTTATTTACGTTTCGTCAAAGACATGGTCGCGCCTCCACTGCTTTAATTAAAGTTATCTTTCATCGCGTTGAAAATTTAAATCTCGTTCTTTTGTTTTGCGCACAGCACCTTGAGTCCCCATGTTTGACATTTGTATGAGTCCACCAGAAAAAATTGATAAATATATTTTCCTGATAGACTCATCAGCTGTTCTCTCAGTCCACACATGCTATCGATATGCCAAGTATCGATATTAATTTGTGGATTTCGTTCAAGTTGCTGGATACACACCAAACGAAAACGAAAACTAAAAATTCCTGCCAAAGTTTTTTTATATGAAGTTTGACAGTAATTTTTAGTTCCGTGCCTGCTGGAGTCAGGCCTTTAGCCCAAATTAGCATTTTTTTAGAAATCAAACTTTAAAAATAGACAAAAATGCAAGCGAGCTATAAAATAGCTAAGTTGGCAACAGTCCATGTACGTGTTTGTTTTGAATTTATATTTTTTATTTCTGCCAAGCAACCTTTTGTTATTAATTATTTTCTTTATTGTATTTCATAATAGATTCACTATTTAGAAAAATAGAAAACAATCATGAACATATCAATGTATGTGCGTTTTTCTTTTGTTTTTTGTCAAGTACGTACATAAGTACGTATGTATTTATATTACACATGTACAAAGTTGCGAAGTTGTCTGAAGGTTTGCCAGCTTACAATATTTGAAAAAATACTAATCACACAAGTAATCACAAAACACTCTTTTGCTTAAGAAATGTGAAAATGCTAAAGCAAAAGCATACATGCATTTGTTCAATCAACGCATCGCCAATTTCTTAATTAAATGAATTTGATGTTTTTACTGCAACAACATCGACGATAGTGTCTTGCTGAGAGCTGAAAGTGGCACACTACCCATCCCACTCTAACGCTTTGCAACTTGGCAATGATGTGTAAAGGTTTTCTACAGCTATCTCTGTTACATCTGTGCAGCATATGTACATAGGTCTTTTAATGTGAGAGAGTGTATGTGCTCGTGTGTACTAGGATGCAACAATAGCGAGCAGCGGCAGTAGCATTTGCAAAATTGTAAATAAATAAACGTCGCAATTGTCCCAGGATAGATAATTTTTAAATAAAAAATTGTATTCACACAACTAGTTATAAATAACTGGCATAATCAGTTACTGGTGTGCACAGGCCTGCTAGACAGGGACAGCGATAATTCAATAGAATGATACAATACGACACAAAATTTTTGTTTTGGGAATCCACATAGCGTTTAACGTTGCCGCCACGGCTGAAATCATACACATTCACCACACTATACAACACTGTAGAAACTCGCTATTTTGTTATCTAGCGATTCCACTCTCCAGCACACGCAGTGCACGCCGTCTAAAATTGTCGGACACAGCATTTGCTTTGCATGACATTTTTCAGGTCTCTCTCTCTCTCTCTGACTCTGTCGCTCTGTCACTCTGTGGCAGTGCTGCCAGAATCTCCGAGACAAAATTGATAGATTTGGAAATAAAAGTTGCTAGAAATTGCTGTAAAAAAATTTGTGACAATTGCTAAAGAAAATGCTAAATAATTAATATGTTCATTTTCAACAAATATATGTATGAATTTAAGAACAAAAAATTCGAAATTGAAAATAGTTCAATTAAAATGAAACATGATTTCATATTTTAAGCAATTATATTAACAGTTAATTTAAGAATTATTATAATGTATCTTATTCGTCCGCTTCACTTAAATCAGCGTACTTCTCATTGGCAGTAATTTGTGTCAAGTAAAAAAAGTGCTTCTAATTTTTTTTTGGCATTTTAACCCAATCACAAAACAGCAAAAGTTGTTCATATAATCGAACCATTATGTTTAATACAAGTTCCGATATTTTTGTGAGCCATTGTTAATCGTTATTTGTGCAATAAATTTCTAAAAGGTTAAAAAAATCCAAAAATGATAAAGAAAAATTAAAAAATTATAGTTTTCTAATAAAGTTGTTAAAATTGCTAAAGAAAAATTAAAAATTGCTAGATTTGTGGCTAATAGCATTTTGAAAAAAAAAGTTGCACAATTTTTAATAGTTACTAGATCTAGCAACTAAATTGCTTAACTGGCAGCACTGCTCTGAAGGCGAGCAAATGCATGGTACAATTATACAAGGTAACGTCAGTAGGAAATGTATGAAAGAAAAAGCAAAATACGATAATATAAAATTGTGTGTGTGAGAGCGAGACAAAACATGTTATAGCCTGCTAGTCTGCTTACATACTGAACATTATAAGAAAGCAATAATGAGAGCGCTCTCTGTACTGTCTCTACCTTGTATAATTGTATCATGAGCAAATGAGTGAGTGAGCATGCGCTCTCGCTCTCCCTCTCCGTCGAGTTCGCTCACTCGTCACTGTTTGGTTTGTGACTGGTCGCTGTCGCAGACGTTGTCGCTGTCGCTGTCATCGTCTACCACTAAGAAACAACACTGAGTGGAGTCGCAGTCGTTTCAGCATCGGTCTTTCTTTCTAGTTCTGTTGGTACTCGTTCGCGAAATCAGTTGACTTTCTGCTGCAACACAAGCAGACTGAAAATTTTTGTTTTAGTGTTGCAAAAAATTTTTTGTAAAAATTGCCTAAAATCAACAAAAAATGTGAAAAATACATGGTAAAAATGCGAAATTCAATTAAAATCTAACAAATAATACAAAATTTAGTGCGGTATAAAAAATTAAATTTTTTCAAACAAAACAATGTGATCAAATTTGCTGAAATTTTTTTGTAATTTTGTTCACTGTTTTTCTGAATTTTGTATTTTGTGCAACAAATTTAATGATTTTTTTCAACTCGGCTAAAAATCCAAAACGCATTCAACACAATAATTTCTGCAATAGAAAACTTTGATACGAAATGAAGAAAACGGACGAGCAACGCCACAAAAAAAAAGAAGAAAAAAAATGGAATATATTTTCTGCCGTCTGTTTTTCTTTCTTTTTTCAATGCTGCTCGCACTCGTTGGCAGTGCCAGTTCTGTGTGTATGCACACCAGTGTGAAAATACCAATACCAAGGCAAGCATTTATTGTGCTCTCGCTCTCAACTTGCTCTCTACTCGCTATTATTGTCTCGTTGTCTTGTTGACGTGTGTGCTGTAAAAGAGACGGTGCTTCTCGAGCGAGACACAATAAACGTTTATATGTATCTATATGTATATAAGTACATGTGCGCTGGGCGCGCGCCTTTTGTGTCAAAGTGTACGTTCGTGTGTGTGTGTGTGTGGGAATTGCGATTTACTCGCCAAAAACTCAGCCAACAAGCATTGCGAAAAGCTTTTAATAAAAGCTTCAGTTGGCGCCGTTGTCTAAACTCGTCACCCGTCTTTAACTTTAAAAGCAGCCGTGTTCGCAATAACATATGTACATGTATATGGGGATGTGTAAGATGAAGGAGGCGTCGTTGAAATGCGGAAGCAAAATAAATGCAATCTTTGACTTTTATCAAATCATATGCCAGTTCAGTTATAAAAGCATATTTCACTGTCTTTGAAAAATCTCTTATAAGACAAACCGCTTTTCTTGTTTACAAAAAATTGCGCGCAATTTGAAAGCTGGCACTTGTGCACGTTGTTGGCACATTTTGTGCTCGCTTGTTGGCCAAGTAAAAGTGCGCGCACACACACGCACATTAAATTATAACACATACAGAGTGTGAAACACGTAGATGAATGAGAGGCGGAGACAGACGGAGCAGAATAAGCAGCGAGTTGGCGAATATTATAAGCAACAAACAAGAGACGAACGAAATACACACAAAAATAGCGAGTTGTCTTCAATCAGCAGGCGGCAGCCGCAATTCGGATAAAAATGAATCGCTTTTGCAATATGTTGTTATATATATATATATATATATATTTTTTTTTTTGTTATGTGCGTGGAACTGTGAATCCTCTTTTTGTGTACATGTTGTGTGTGTGTGTGCCTTAGTGGTCTAATCAAAAGGTTTTTTTTTTTTTTTTTGTTTTTACAGTTTTGTGCGATGTTAAATACAAAGCGAATGTGAGCACAACAACAGCAAGAAACATCAATCATAAGAATAAAAAATAAAAACACTTAAAATATGTGAATGCGATTTAGAAAAGCAAAAGAATATAAACGTAAACTGGAAAAGTAAAAAACAAATTCATAATAATAATTTAAAAGCAAAGGAAAATGTTACAGAAACAATAGAAACTGAGCAACAACAACAAGAAGAACAAGAGCGACAACGACAAGAACGATAACAACAATAAAAGCAGCACCAAATGCTACATTGCGCCCATTTGACAGATGTCATTGACAGCTTCTTCTTCTTCTACTTTCGTCGAGTTCCTCATCTTCCAATTTCTTTACTTGCATCAGCGACATCGGCAAATAGAAGCAACATTAAAAGCAAGAAAAACGAATCCTAACCAAGGCCGATTTGTTTAAACTCGGCCAATTTGAAAGGTTTTTGGCGCGCTTGTCCACAAAATGCACTCGAGCGCTCGCTATTGTATGACAAACAACAACAATAACAACAATATTGCAAAAATAAACAACAACATTGAACAGTATCAGCCAGAGGAGCAACAGCAGAAAAAACAAAAACAACTGGAGCAACGCCGCTCACGAGTGACAACAACAACCCAATTGAGAAGCGGCGCTTGGGACGCCAAAAATTGCAGAAGTGGCAGATACAACAACAACAACATCATCATCAACAACAACAACAACATCAACATCAACAATAACAACAACAACAACATCAACAATAACAACAACAACAACAACAACAACAACAACAACAACAACAACAACATCATCATCAACGTCAACAACGATCTCAACGGCGAACCGGCAGAATCAGCGACGTGCTCAGCTGGCACGGTCGCGGTGACGAAAGCGTTGTCGCCGACGTCGTCTTCGTTGCGGCGGCAAAGGACAGCAACAACAACAACAACTACAGCAACAGTAACAACCATAACAAAGGAGTTGATTTTGTCAAGAGCTCCCGCAAATTTATGCAATACAAATTTACTAGAACAATTTACTAAGCAAGTGTGGATTATCAAAATTTGAGGCTGAAGATATATATATACATATAGATATATATACATATACACACACACATATATAAATATATATAAATATATATATATATATATATATGTATATATATATATATATATGTATATATATATATATATATATATGTATATATATATATATATATATATATATATATATATATATATGTATGTATGTATATACACACAACAAAAAAAAACATCGTGCGTAAACTGTCAAATCGTGTAGCACACACACACACACGCACGCACGCAAAAGCAATCAAAAAATATTTTGTTCTTTGTCATACTGTCACACTGTCAACTCTCACAACTCGTCAAATCGTCGTCAGTCCGATACTTTATCTTTTATATATTTCTTTACGGACTTACGTGCAACTACAAGAAGCAGCAATCATCGCAGACAAAACATATATATATATTTACACTAGGACGTGTTTTGCTGCCTAGGCAAGCAACCAATAAATATATATGATGGCCGATCATTTGGACGAACCGCCTCAGAAGCGTGTCAAAATGGATCCATGTAAGTAGATTTAAATTTTTAAGTCTTAGTCTTGGTCAGCTCTATTGAAATGTCATTCCTTGAATATGATAGGAATTAATTACACAAAAAGGAAATATCTCTACTTCTTGACATACATTAAATCAAGATGTATTAACAACTGGTGACTTCTTTAACACTGCTGCTCTTTTTAGAGTAAGCTATTTTAACTGTTGGGAAGCAAACTTTAGGTTTATACTGTGTATATGCAGCAGAACGCCGACAGAGACAAATTCTATGCTCACTGTATAGGAGGCTGCGCACCACTGTTGTAAATACATTTTGCATAAAATATTCTTGAATGCTGGCTTTATCTTTTAATGTCACGAAGATAAAGATACAACTTTAACGCTGATCTGATCAGATTTCAAAAATTTTTAATTTAATTTTATATTTTTGATGTATATATTATTAATATCTGCAAACCAGTTCTAAACCGAGCCTCGTATATCTGGTTCGGTTCGGGTTTTTAAGCAGATCATGTACTGAGCCCGGAAAATTGTTTACCGCGCCGTCCCGAACCTGAATCAATCCTCTTTCTTAAACAAAAGATTCAACTCAATTAACTATTTACATACATTTAATATTATGATGCTTAAATTATGATTCTTAAATTTATACTCAAAGAAATAATAAAATATAATGGTCGACTTTTATAAAATTCTTCAAAATTAATGATTATTTGAATTTATTTAATTATACAATTACGGTTCCTGATATTTACTTAACTTTATATCAACGAATCCATGTTTTATATCTTAAATTTGTGATTTTACTGATTTATAATTCTTACGTATTTTTTACACAGCGGATCTATTCTTTTTGGAAGACAATTTGCCCGATGAGCTAGTGTCCTCCAACAGCGGCTGGTCAGATCAGTTAAGCACTGGCGGTGGCGGCGTCAGTGTTGTTACAACAGCTGCTAGCGCAGGAGTCGGAGGACCAAATAAACCACCTGCACAGGGACCTGGACCTGGTGCTGGCGGCGTAGTGCCACCACAGATGAATGGCGGCAACGGCGGCAGTGATGATGGCAGCGGTGGTAATAGTGGAGGCGGCGGCGGCGGCGGCGTTGCTGCTGGTAATCAGCTGCGTCAAATGCAACATCATCAGCATTTGCAGCATCTCTTACAACAACAACAGGGCACCAAGGGCACCGGCAGCGGAGGAGGCGGCATGGTAGTGCCGGGCATGAATCAATTGGGCAGTAAGTCACCAAATTTACAATCGCCTAACACGGCTGGCCTGCAGCAGGTGGCAACACAAATGGGCATGGTAAATTCGATGCCAATGTCCATATCGAATAATGGCAACAATGGAATGAATGCTATACCAGGTAGGTCAAGTCCTCTCTTTCATTATTCAAAAGACTTCCCATTAAAATTCTGTATTCTGTATTCTGGCAGGCATGAACACCATAGCCCAAGGCAATCTTGGCAATATGGTTCTCACGAATAGCAGCGGCAGCATGGGTAGCTTAAGTGGTGCTGGCATGGTTAACACTTTAAAGCAGCAACCGGGCTCGGCATCCATGATAAATGCCGTGCCCGGAGGAGCGGTGGGTGTGGGCTCTGTGACTGGGTCAGTGGGCAATCAGGGTATGCATATGCAGAATGGGCCAATGATAGGACGTTTGGTCGGACAACAGCATATGCTACGTGGTCCGCCTTTAATTGGTACCGGTCCGGGCGGTGGCAATGGACCAGGTAGTGTTGTTGGCGCCGGTGGTGGTGGTCCACGAATGCAAAATCCAAATTTGCAACTGGGTATGTGTACAATTCCATTACCATTCGAAATGAACAATGTATCAACTGCATTAAATATGCTACATGCTAATCAATTATTTTTATTTTAAAGGCCAAATAAATAACATGCCTTATGGAGTCGGTAACTATGGAGCACCAGGCGGTAATAATCAGCAACAGCTATTGGCGCAACAAATGTCACAGCGCAGTGTAGCTCCAAATATGAGCGCAGGGATGCCCCAAGGAAATCGACCAATTGGTACAGTGGTGCCCATGTCCAGTTTGGGTGCAGATGGGACACCAACTGGTGCCGGTGGTCTTGTTGTCAATCCCCAGCAGCAACAGTTGGCAGCAGCAAATGCACAAATGAATGCTCAGCAGCAACAACAACAACAGCAGCAACCGGTTGTGCAACAAGGTGGATTGGGACCACGTGCGCCGCAGCCCAATCAACTATTGAGTCATTCCCAGCAGCAGCCGGGCACATCACAACAGCAGCAGACAGGAGGTGTATCTTCTGTAGGCGGCGGCGTTGGGGTTGCTGCTCCAGCGCCCGGCAGTATGTCAGATGAACGTAAAAAACAAATACAGCAGCAATTAATGTTGTTGCTTCATGCGCACAAGTGTAATAGACGCGAGAACCTCAATCCCAATCGTGAGGTGTGTAGTGTCAACTATTGCAAGGCAATGAAGGCGGTTTTGGCACACATGGCAACCTGCAAGCAAAGTAAAGATTGCAATATGCAACATTGCACCTCGTCGCGACAGATATTGCTTCATTACAAGACCTGCCAGCGTTCTGATTGCATCATATGTCTCCCATTTCGACAGAATCACTCACTCTTTCAAAATGCGGGTGGTGCTGGTGGGACTGGAGCCCCAAACACAGCTCCTTTGCAGCAACAACATCAGCAAGGTCAACAGCAGCAGCAACAGGTTCAACAAAATCCGTCCGGCGTCGGAGTTGGTGTCGTCGATAGCAAACAGGTGACACAAAACTCTGGCAATGGAAGCTCACAGAACACTGCAATTGTTTTACCGCAACAACAACAACAGACATCTGGCAGCTCTAGTGCTGCCAAGAGTAATACGGACATGGCACAGCAGCAACTGACACAGCATCAGCAGCAGGTACAACAAGAACTACGTCGATTCGAGGCGGTTGGCAGCATTGGACAAGTTGGTCCTGTGGTGACGGGTGGAATGCTCGGAGCACAAGGCATGCCGTCTGGTATACGTATGCAGGGTGGTGTTTCATCGGTTCGTGTGCTTGGCGTGCAACCAGGGGGACCTGGAGTTGCAGTTCCTATACCTGGATCCGTGCCCGGACAAAATGTTTTGCCGAGTACGAATGAAGTGAACAGCATTCAGCAACAGCAGGCACAAGCAGCTCAGCAAGGTGGTCAACTGATGCTGCAGGGTTGCAATACAGCCGGAGCACGAAGACGCGCACCTACAAACATGGTTGAGCAGTCTAATGCACAACAGAATCCACAGCAACAACAACAATTGGGCAACATTCCAACGCCGCTGTCAGTCAATGTTGGCTTCAATAATGCCAACTTTGTAGGCGCCGGAGATAAGCAACAACAACTTGGGGGTCAAACTGATCAATTAACAAAGATCAAATTGTTGCAGGCACAAGCGCAAGCACAGGTGCAAGCCCATGGCAATAATGCAGTGTCGTCTGGAGGTACACCAGGTGCTAGCAATAATGCTAGTGGTGGCAGCAGTGTGCTTATGCCTGCTGATACCACAGGAGGCATCGCCAATAATACATCTGCAGCTTCGAATGCAACGGGCGTTGGTGGAGCAGGAGGAGGAGGGAGCGGCTCTGGAGGGCAAGGCCAGTCTTCAGCCTTTGGACCCGACAGCGAGAAGGATTGGCGTGAGTCGGTGACAGCAGATTTACGAAATCATTTGGTTCACAAATTGGTTCAAGCCATCTTTCCTACATCGGATCCTACTACAATGCAGGACAAGCGCATGCATAATCTCGTCTCGTATGCTGAAAAAGTGGAGAAGGATATGTATGAGATGGCCAAGTCACGATCCGAGTATTATCATCTGCTGGCTGAAAAGATTTATAAGATACAAAAAGAACTCGAGGAGAAACGTCTTAAGCGTAAGGAGCAGCATCAGCAACAAATGCTGATAATGCAACAAACCGGACCCAATGGTGGTGGTGTCATCAATCCCGCGTCTTTACCCAGCAATACGCTTCAGCAACCAGGTCAAGGCGTGCGTCCTATTATCAGTCCAATGGGAGGTGGTGTTGGAGGTGGCCCTACAGGTATGATACAACAGCAGCTTCGCCCTCAAGCCCCTGGCATGGGTGGAACCAGTGGGAACCAACAGCAGCCGACGGCTGCTGGACAACAACCTAGTATGATAGCTGTGGGGGCGAATATGCGGAGTCATTCGCCTGGCGGTAATATGCTATCCATTCAGCAGCAGCAGCGCATGCAATTCCCTCAACAACAACAGCAGCCTGGCAACATGCTAGCTGGACCGCCCGGTCCCAGTCCTGGAGGAATGGTGGCCAATCCAGTGCTATCTCCGTTCAATACGCAACCGACCGGTCCAGGTGTGTTAACGAGTCCGGTTCCCAGCCAGCAACAGCAACAATTCATCAATGCTAATGGAGGAGTTACTGGCGGCGCGCAGAATCAGCAACTTAGTGAGATTATGAAGCAGCGATTACTGCAGCAGCATCAACAGCAAACATCTACAGCGATGCTAATGCCGCAATCGCCGTTCAGCAATTCTACATCAATTCCACAACAACAGCCCCAGCAGCAGCAACAAACGAATGTTTCGTTTAGTTCACCAATGCAGCAAAAAGCACAGAAACCATCTAGTGCTGCTGGTGTCTTAAACAATATGCCACCCACACCCACAAGCCTTGATGCACTCAATTCAGGTGGTGGAGGAGGGGGCGGAGCCTGTGTTAGTGGTAGCAATAGCAGCAACACCACTGTGCCCGCTCCCAGTCCATCGCCCAGTTTCATTTCAAATGGACCAATTGGAACGCCATCGAATAATCCGCCCTCAGTTAGCAGTCTAATGCAACCGTTGAGCAATCGAGCAGCAACACCGCCATATAATATACCTACTTCGCCAGTGCCAGCAACTAGTGCCTCCGGAATGGCAGCGAGCAGTACGCCCGCCGCTTCAGCAGCGGCTACATGCGCCAACAGCAACAGCAGCAGCGGGAATAGCAGCAGCAGTACGACCAGCTCCTCGAGTACAACAACAACGACTACAACGGCAACAGTCTGTACACCTCTCAGCTGTGCATCATCGTCGGTTGCAACACCAACATCGACATCGACGACTGCATCAAGCGGAGGCAATGGAAATGGAACCAATGCCGCAGCACCTGCAAGTAGCACCCTATTGTTGATGGCACGCAGCAAAAGTGATTCTAATGCTGTCACTAGTGGTGGTGGTTGTGGTCTTGGTCTTGGTCGTATGATGAATAGCTCGAGCAGTTTATCTTCACAGATGGCGGCTCTGGAGGCGGCAGCGCGTGATAATGACGATGAGACACCATCTCCGGCGGGTGCCAATGATACCAACGGAAGTAATGGTGGTAGTGGTGGAGGCAGAATGTCATCAAAGGGCAAACTCGACTCTATAAAACAGGAGGATGAAATCAAAAAAGAGTTTATGGATGATAGTTGCGGTGGTAACGGTGACAGCTCACAAATGGATTGTTCCACAGGAGGCAAAGGAAAAAATGTAAACAATGATGGCACTAGTATGATCAAAATGGACATCAAGTCGGAGGATGGCGAAAATGGCGACATCAAGATCAAATCGGAGCCCATGGATGTTGATGATTCAGTAGCTGGCAGTGGTAGCGGCATTGCTAGTGGCATTGCACATTGCGATGGCGGCGGCGGAGTCGATGGCAAAGATGATTTGAACTGTGCTATCGGTGGCAATGCGGCGGGCTGTTCGACGGACATAAAAATTAAAATTGAAACGAAACCTGTTGTGCCGGAACCATTGGCGCCAAATGCTGGTGACAAGAAGAAGAAATGCCGTAAGTCTTATTTAATTTTTTTTTCAGTTACATAAACTTAAATTGATCAATAACTCACAATCTTTTGAAATCTTCGTGAAACGTATTCAAGTTGAAGCTTAAATAATGTACACATGAATTAACACATTAGGGTGGAGTAAAAAGCACTTTTCTTTATTTTTGTAACTTCTCTATGAATGATAAGATATAAAAACAATATCTGTTCAAGCAATTAAATTTTTTGGAAATCATTCTTAGGTGGCGCATCGATGATCTAGTTGGAGAAATCAGTCAAAAAAATACTCAACTATTTAGACATAATTGTGATTAAACGCCCAAAAATAATATTTTTAATTGTTTGTTAGCCCTTACTGTTTGTTTTCAAAGCGCTCTCTTAAATTAAAGAGTACCAAAAACGGTAAAAAAAAAAACGTCCAGAAACGTCCGTTCCAGAAAAACGTCCACCACGACCAAAATCTTAAAATGAATTCAAACTCACATCTTGTAAATTTTCTTCCGGAAACAAATTTAAGTTACTTTTTTTTTTAACAGTTTCCACATAAATTAACCCACTATAACGGGAGTTTCTATATGTTTATAACAAATTACTATCATACAAAAAAAAAACCTCCACACGAGGTAAACGTCTAGTGACGAAAGCATAATCTTGACCAAAATTTCTGATATCCCATTTAGTGACGAACGAAATTAAGTTTAATATCAAAAAAATTAAATAAACGTAAAAAAACAATACCTGAAAATTGGATTTCGGCACTGCGCAAAAAGTTATTTTTATGTACAAAAAAGCTAACCCTTTTTGCGCACAGTGCAGATTATATTAAAAAAATATAAAAAAAAACATCAAATTTGTTATTATATAAAATTTACTTTTTGCAGTGCCGATTTCGAATTTTCAGGTATTGTTTTCTTATATTTATTTAATATATTTTTTTTTATTTTAAATTTAATTTAAGTTTAATTAAAATGTTTATTCTATTAGTTTGGTTATGATATCTCATAGAACAAAAATAGTTTTTCTTACTAAAACTTAATTTTGGACCTATCGGTCATATGACAGCTATATAATGTAGTGGTCCGGTTTCAACCAAATTTGGTCAGGATATATATAACTAAGTTAAATGCATATTTTGTCAGTTTGGTTGGATATTTCATAAAACCAAAAAGTTTTTCGTACTAAAACGTGATTTTCGACCGATACAAAAATGTCTATGTTCAGTTAACAGATAATATCTTCCAAACCCCTCAACCAAAATTAATGTTTCATATACCAAAAATAGCGAAACCTTACGTTTTACAACACATTAAAAATAAATAAAAATCGTTTTGGCATAATTCGTTAAAAAGTAAGCTAAAAAACCTTATTTCGCCTGCAAATTGTTACCTGAGTACTTTAGAAAACCAATTTAAAGGTACACCTTAAAGCCTTTAAAAATACATTTCCAACGATATTTAGTACCAGGGACCGTAAATAATGATTATTTTGATTTTTTTTTTTTTTTTGCGTAAATCACTTCTAATGAACTTAAAAAAAACGAACTACACCAAAATCTTTAGTTTTGTACAATTTTTGCATTTTTGCTATGATTTTTAAAATTGTGATTCTTACGATTTTCTTCAACAATAATAATTGTTTTTGATCAAAAGAAATAAAACTTAAAAATAATGATTATTTTTTATCAAAAATAAAACTCAAAATATTAATTATTTTTGATAAAAAAAAATAAAGCTCAAAAATAATGATAATTTTTTATCAAAAAAAAAAAAAATATAACTCAAAAATAATCATTACACTAGGCAACAGCCAAAAAATTACACGAACCAAACCCACTTTTTTGGACAGATTTGGGGCCAAAAACGACGAAAAACATTTTTTTTTTTCCTATGGTTAATTTTTTTTTTTAGAATTTTTTAAAAATCTGTCTTTTTTTCGGTACTTTTTTTCAGAGGTGCGCCGACTTATGTCATCATTACTCGAGAATGACAAAACCGATTTTCAAAAGCTTTACTATTTCTGAAAGTCAATGAATATATCTATAATTCATTAATACAAAGTTTTAGATTTAAGCCAGGAGTTAAAGAGACATTAATTTTTGAATTAAGAAAATGATGATTTTTTTTAAAGCTTTTTTTTTTTTTTTTTTTTTAGCTTTTTTTACTTTAAAATTCGAGGAAAAGTCGAAAAAAATTTATTACATTTTGTCTTTAATTTTATTTGCATAGCTGCATTAATTACGCGTCGTTAAAGATAAGTCTTATCAAAATCTGTGGAGAGACAGCGATATAATATTTTTTTGTGTCTAGGCATGTTTTTGTCGACTTTTTTGACTTCCTTGTAGAGTGGCATAACCTTAAGTATGAAAATTTTTTGTGATTTTTAAGATATCTTCACCAATCTTACACAATATCAATTTGTTATTATTTTACACATTTTGACCAAATTTGGTTCAAATCGGTCTACTATATCATATAGCTGCCATAGGAACGATCGTTCGAAAATCAAGGTTTAGTATGAAAAAGTTTTTTTGTTTTGTAAGATATATCATCCATTCTCTCTGGTTATGTATTTAGTAATGTGGTATGCATCCCTACCAAATTTGGTTGTTATTCGTCATTTGGAGCCCCAAATCTATCCAAAAAAGTGGGTTTGGTTCGTGTAATAGACAAAAAGTTGAAAATTGTTGCCTAGTGTTATTTTTGATAAAAAAAAAAAAAAATAAAACTCAAAATTATTGATTATAAATGATTTTTATTTTTTTTTTGCTCAAAATAAAACTCATCTCTTCAGTGCTAAACTTTTCGTTGATATGATTTCTTATTTTTTATCTGATCAAAAATAATCATTATTTTTGAGTTTTATTTTTTTGATCAAAAATAATTATTATTGTTGAAGAAAATCTTAAAAATCAATTTATAATCATTAAAAAGTGATTTTTAATATAAAACTTATAATGATTACGGTCCTTGTTTAGTACATATCTGTAGCTTTTACGGTTTAGAAACTGCGGGGGTTTGAATTTAAGCGGGAGATAGCGTTTCCTCGCTAAAATTGCAGGAAATTCAAAAAGTTTCTTTGAATCGCTTTGATACAATCAAACCAACAGACAAACTGTCCACTAAAAATTTCATTATCTTTTGAACAAGTTATTGGATTTGGGTGATCGAGGTATCAATCGACGCGTATTTTTGATAAGAATTTTTTAAAAAATTTTACCAAAAGGCGGTAACGGGCCCATTAGCTGCAATCATTTACATTTTTTCTCTCCCACTTACACCCCCTTATCTCATGATCCAGTAAGATAAGCTTTAGTATGTCATTTTGTAAGTTAGGACTAAACCTTTCGATCGGTATATAGCTCGATGTGATCGGACAGTCTTAGCTAATTTTCCATATTAGCTGTATATAGTGCTAGTGCTGCTTTCGTCACAAGCACGAACTGCCGTCCGCAGTGACAAACAAAATCTAAAAAAAAAATCAAAAAATCATAATTTTCTTAATACGAAAATTGATGTCTTTTAAATTACTAGTTTAATCCTAGACTTATACATGAAATAGAGATATATTCATTACCCTTCAGAATGTGTAAGTCTTCATAAAATCGGATTTGGCTTTCTTCGAGAAATGATGACAAATGTGGGGGCACCTTGAAAAAAAGGTACTAAAAAAAGCCTGATTAAAAAAAATAACTAAAAAAAATAACTAAAAAAAAATATCACGATCGAAAAAAATATTTTTTTTTGTTATATGGGGCTTCAAATCTATCCAAAAAACTAGACATCAGCCCAATCAAGATACTCGAATTCGGTTAGGAAATATGGTTGAAGGGAAGCGATGTGTAGGTTCAGAATTGGGTACAATAGATCTAATAGTTCGCAAGGTGCTATATTTCGATCACATAATAATAATAACATCCTAATTGACGAAAAATAATAACAAATTCATTTTTTTTTATTTTAATATAGAATTTAATCCTGAGGAGCTGCGGACAGCTCTACTTCCAACTCTAGAAAAACTTTATCGTCAAGAGCCGGAGTCCGTCCCATTTCGTTATCCAGTCGATCCTCAAGCGCTGGGAATACCCGACTATTTTGAGATTGTTAAGAAGCCGATGGATCTGGGGACAATTCGGAATAACATACTTACTGGCAAATATAGTGACCCATGGGAATATGTAGACGATGTGTGGCTAATGTTTGATAATGCCTGGCTGTATAACCGTAAAACATCGCGTGTATATCGCTACTGTACTAAGGTAAGATTTTTTTTAATGTTTCCAGCCAATTGTAATTCCAACTTTGCACATCGTCTTATAAAGTGCCTTACAAATATACTGAATTAAAAATGTGTTACTCTTTTACTACAGCTTTCTGAGGTCTTTGAGGCTGAAATAGATCCCGTAATGCAGGCGCTGGGATACTGCTGTGGTCGAAAGTACACTTTTAATCCACAGGTGCTATGCTGTTACGGCAAACAACTGTGCACAATACCGCGCGATGCCAAGTATTATAGTTACCAAAACAGGTAAGTTTTCTCTTCTTGGCATAAATAAATTGGCATTTCTGACATTAAGAGATATCAGTTGTCGATGTTATTCGTTAATTGCTTAATTGGTTATTCCCAATTTCGATAGAAATGCAACTTCTACGAGTCCATATTTGATTACTCAAATATTTTTTGAAAGCAATGTTATCAAAACGAATGAACTACTCTGCCACTCAACTGAATAGGTTCACGATTTCATCAAATTAAATTGGCCAGATCTTTTGAACCAAATGGTCGATTTTGATAAAATAAATTATACTTACTTAACTTAACTTTACTTAACAAAAAGTCTTCCTTAAATCGCATGCTATTTTTGGCTCAACTAAAGAGGTTCACGAACTTTGAGTTCACTTTGTAATCGACAGAGATAACTTAGAGACTCAATTCTTTTTTGGTTATTAATTTAGTGTTTTCACAGCTAAATTTAAGTAAAATGAACCGTATAGCTTATTTAACTTAATTTGAAAGAGTTCAAGTAAAAGAGTGTCTCGATTCTAAACTTAATCACCGGAAAATCGTTATTAGAAAATAGGTCAGAGCCAAAATAATAATTAGTTATCTTTGAAATACCTTGAACTATGGCGATAACATGAGGTTTTCGAAGTTCCAAATGGTGAAAGAGATTAAAAAAGCATAAAAAAAACACACCTCAATGATGTGCTAAGGCCCCACAACACGCCCGTTTTTATCGAGAGCGCTTGAACTGGAATACCATGATAGAGCACAATGTCGGGTTTTTCGATTAGAACACATTTTAACTAGTGGGTCCTGACAAGTTTAAATACTTCTTCCAAGACGTATGAAAGGAATAATGTGTTTTAAATCACCACAATACTTGTAAGTTTGGTAAAAATTAAGTCGGAAGTTGTGAACTGCAGCTTGTTTTTTTCAAAAATAAACGGAAATGTATGCAAAACTGAAATATAATAGAACTTTTCCCAATTTTCCGAATTATTTGACCGGCCTTCATGGACATTTCGGTCTGATAACGCTCTCCCTCAGTCTGCAAGGAAGATTAAACAGTTAACTGAAGACCGAAATATGAGATTGCCTGTGCTATCACTGCGGACGGCAGTTCGCTCTAGTGACGAAAGCAACACGAAGGGTGCGAAAGGCGACTAGCAATATATACAGCTAATTTGAAAAATTTGCTATGACTATGCGATCAGATCGAGTTATACACCGATCGAATGGCTTAGTCCTAACTTAATAAATGGCATACCATAACTTTTTCTAACTCACCTGGTTCACGAGACACGGGAATGTAAGTGGGAGGGAAAAAATTTAAAAGATCGCAGCTAATGGGGCCGCTGGGTAATTTTGGAAAATTATTTATTTTTTTTTTAAAATTTTAATCAAAAATACGCGTCGATTGATACCTCAATCACCCAAATCCGATAACTGGCTCAAAAGATAATTAAATTTGCAATTTTTAGTAGAATTCTCAAAATGAGATGAAAAGTCAGTTTGTCTGTTTGTATGTTTGTCCGTATCAAAGCGATTAAAAACCTTAGGTAAGTAATGATGGGGAATTATTCCGCTTCAAAAATTTAGAAATGTTTGTTCAACGACATTTTGAATTTCCCGCTAGTTTAGAGGGAAAACGCTATTTCTCGCTAAAATTGAAACCCCCGCAGTTTCCAAACCGTAAAAGCTACAGATATGTTCTATATATTATTAAAGAGGTGTTATTGAGAGCTTTAAGTCGTGCCTTTAAAATTTTTCTTTTCTAAATTACTCGGGTAACATTTTACAGGTAACATTTTTTTGGTATGTCACACATATCTGTTAAGATTAGTTTCGGCGAGTTATCACCATTAAGGTGTAAATATACATATTACTTAAAGTTGAAAGCTAACAGCGACAATAACGTATCATAGCAGCCTACGTAGCATACACAACCGGTATTGCCAGAAAGTTTTGTTTTGCGGCGACGAAAATCCAGCGTTGCCAGACAGTTACATTTTTTTTTTTATTGAGAACTCTGGCTTTCGTCTTTATGCAACGCATATTAAATTTATATGGTATTTTTCTCTTTATAATTAAAGAAAAATTTTATTTAAAATATGAAAGAAATTCAACAAATATATTTACATATTTTACTATCTGCCTGTGACAAACAAAATGAAAGTAATACGCATAAAAATTTTTAATAAAAATATTAATTTAAAAAAAAAAGAATGACATTCGTCACATAATTGAATATCAGAAATTTTGGGGCTAGAATATGCTTTCGTCACTAGACATTTACCTCGTGTAGAGGTTGTTTTTGTGTGATATCGGAAATTTTTTAAATTGCTTTTGCTTTTAACATTGTAACTTTATCATTAATGCAGGCAGATAGTTAAATATTTAAATAATGTTTTTTTTATATATTTAAAATAAATTTTTTTCTTTAATTATAAAGAAAAATAGGAGGCTCTGCCCCTGCTCGCTTCGCTCGCGTTGCTACAGTCGCGCATTCTTGACTGTCGGAGACCCCGTACTTACTATGGAAAAAAAATGGTTTTTTATACTAAGACTTTATTTTCGCTCGATCTGTCCTATTAAAGCTGTATAATATAGTAGTCCGATTTGAACCAAATTTGGTTAGGATATAAAAAACTAAGTTAAATGCATATTTGATCAGTTTGGTTGAGATATCTCGTAAAACCAAAAAGTTCTTCGTACTAAAACGTGATTTTCGACCGATACAAAAATGTCTTTATTCAGTTAACAGGTAATATCTTCCAAACCCCTCATCCAAAATGTATGTTAGATATACCAAAAATTCGTTAGAGCCGTTTTGTCATAATTCTCCAAAAAGTAAGCTAAAATACTTCATTTCACTTTTAAATTGTTACCTGAGTACTTTAGAAAAGGTACTTTAAAGATACACCTAAAAGCCTTGAAAAATACTTTTCCAACGATATACAGGGGTGGTCAAAAGTATTTACACAAACACTCCATTTACATTTTGGTATCAATGGAAAGGTCTTCCAAATGCCGTTTGAATGATATAAAACTTTAACCCATTAAGTACCCATTGAATTCTTTAAATTTATGTAAATATCTACGTTTTTGACTTTTTTTTAAAGGCCTGACTCCAGAAGGCCCGGAAATAAAAATTCCTGTCAAGCTTCACATAATAAAAATTTAGGCAAGAATTTGAAGTTTTTGTTTTCGTTTCGTGTGTATCCAGCAACTTGACGAAATCCACAGATTCATATCGATAATCGAGATATCGATAGCATGTGTGAATTGAGAGAACAGCTGATGAGTGTATCAGGAAAATATACTTCGCATTTATTCCTGATGGACTCGTATGTCAAATATGGAGACACAAGTTGCTATGCGGAAAACAAAAGAAAAACGGGATTACAATTTTTAGCACGAGGAAAGATAACTTTAATTAAAGCAGTGACGAAACGCAAATAAGAATCATTTTGATAAAATATCTGTGCAAAGTACATGGAAAAGTGTTGCTAGAGAAATAATTTAATATTAATTGGCGCAACCAACACAATCACTTCATCGTCCAAATTTATTTGCTTTCATTTTTAATTTTAGTTGACCTTTCAAATTTGGCGCTGTTTACAAGCCAAACTGATTTGTCAAAGTTACCATGTACGTTTAAGGTGCAGGGTCAAAAATATGCCAGTTTTAGGTACATATTTTATGCATATTAGGTGCTTGGTCACACTTTTAGTTATGTTCCACAAACACAAAAAATAATTGTCAAATTCCTGACAAGGAATTTTAAGTTGCTGGAGACACCCCTTAAGGCTTTAACAAATAATGTTTTGATGCAAAAAGTTCCAAACAATTCTTATAAGAGTCCACAAATTTTTTTTTTCGAAAATCTGCTTATATTTTTTATGATTTTTTGAAACTTGCTAAAAAGTTCCTTTTTATTTTGCACATATTCCTCCTTTTAATAAAACATTTTTTTTGAGACCATCGCATACAAAAAATCATAACAAAAATAAAAGCAAAGAGATACCATTGATACCAAAATGTTAATGGAGTAACTTTAAATAGCGAAGAGATTTAACTTTGGTTTTGTGTAAATACTTTTGACCACCTCTGTATAGGACATATCTGAAGCGGTTTGAAAACGGCGGATAATAGCGTTTTCCCGCTAAACTAACGGGAAATTCAAAAAGTCGTAGAACGAACATTTCTAGATTTTCGAAAATGAACAAATCCCCATCACTACATCTAAGCATTTTTAGCGCTTTGATACAAACAACAACAACAAACTGACTCTTCTCATTTTGAGAAGTCCACTAAAAATTTCAAATTTGATTATCTTTTGATAATTGATTCGTAACATTTTTTTATCGAAGACAATACGCCAACGAAAATCGGAAACGATATGACTGTCTTTACGTGGACGTTTGAGCTTAGAAGGTGAGAGATGTCCGGAACGTTCCTAACTGTAATTACTGACAAAAACATTGCCAGAATCCACCAAATGGCTTAGGGCTACTACCAAATTAAAGTAAGAACGATAGCTAAGAAGATCACCAGACAACAAACGTTTTTGTTTTACCAGAAAAATGCGCCTTCAATAGTTGCAACAGCCAAAATCCTTGAGTTATGCTTTGAAATGATTCTGAACTCTCCTTACTCTTCAGATGTAATCCCAAGTGATTGGTTTTTATTTCCTAAGTTTAAAATGACGATGGCATACAGAAATTTTCATCAAATTAGGTGACTTTTACCATCGAAATCATCCATTTTTATAAGCAATTGTAGGGCAATCTCTGGAAGAAGCGAGTTAACTGAAAAGTAGAGTACGTGTATGTTTAAAAGTAAAAAACATAAACAATTCTAGTGCATTTTTGTCAGACTAGAATCATTTCGGACTGCCCTTGTCATCAAAATGACTATCAGCTGCCGAAAAGTGCTGAACATTTTTCTTTTTTGTCAAATGCATTTACCATTTTACTACGTACCGACTAGCTGAAACTCTTGTCAAATTATTCTTCTTCCAAAACTTTTTGTACCCTTTGGCCATAAAAAATGACCATAATGGGGTATAATGTGTTTGGAATGGAATGCATGTAACAGGCAGAAGGAGGCGTGGTAGACCCTATATAATATGTACATTGGGGATGCTTTATGTCTCGATCCAAATACAAGTACCTTGAAATAAGAAATATGCAAATAAATAAATAATAAATAGGTTAAAATTCAAGATGTAATTATATGTATGTGTCAAACTAAAAATATAAATATAAATATAAAATTAATTGTACCTAACTTACAAAGAGTAAAAAGTACACAAGCACACTTAATGCGTACATAAGAAATGTTTTTGTTTTTAATAATTCATTAGTTGTGTAATCGCTTGTCTTGAAAGAATTTAATGCCAAAGTCTATTCTCCATTTATTTTTATATTTTTGTTTCTTTTTCCTTATCATATTTCATTGATTTATTTTACTCATTTATATACAAACAACGATACTTGTGGTCTCTAACATGAAAAAAAAACTTAATTTGTATATTAACTGATATAATCGAACACACATGTAAATTACTCAAAAAAATCGTAAAGTTTCTGCATAATACTTCTTGTAACTTTTGTTTTTAATTATTTATCACATACTTGGCCTGATCATTTACACATGGATCTATTGTTATACGTTTGTCCTGTTTATATTACATTTTAAGTCATATACATAATTTTCATTTTTCATTGCTCATCGCTATCGTCATCGCAATTAACTTGTAAATTTTTGACTTGAAAATCACTACAGTCTAAAGGAATACGGTGTTGCATCAAATAGATACACGTTCTGCCAGAAGTGCTTTAATGACATACAGGGAGATACTGTGACTCTAGGAGATGACCCGCTGCAGTCCCAAACGTAAGTAAAGCTAATAATAATTATTAACATTAAAAATATTATAAAAATACATTTATATAATTACATGAATTATGTCAGCCAAATCAAAAAGGACCAATTCAAGGAAATGAAGAACGATCATTTGGAGCTTGAGCCCTTTGTTGATTGCCAAGAGTGCGGGCGTAAGCAGCATCAGATCTGTGTGCTTTGGTTAGATACCATCTGGCCGGGTGGCTTTGTGTGTGATAATTGCCTAAAAAAGAAAAACTCGAAGCGAAAGGAAAACAAATTTAATGCCAAGCGATTACCTACAACTAAACTAGGCGTGTATATTGAGACGCGAGTAAACAACTTCCTAAAGAAAAAGGAAGCTGGCGCTGGTGAAGTACATATACGTGTGGTATCCTCATCGGACAAATGCGTCGAGGTTAAACCGGGTATGCGACGTCGCTTTGTTGAGGGCGGCGAAATGATGCAAGAGTTCCCTTATCGGGCAAAGGCTTTATTTGCGTTCGAGGAGGTAGATGGTATTGATGTCTGCTTTTTTGGCATGCACGTGCAAGAATATGGATCTGAATGCCCAGCTCCCAATACGCGTCGTGTCTACATTGCATATCTGGATTCTGTGCACTTCTTTCGACCACGACAATATCGCACGGCTGTCTATCATGAGATATTGCTGGGATACATGGACTATGTGAAACAGCTTGGCTATACTATGGCGCATATATGGGCGTGCCCGCCTTCTGAAGGCGATGACTATATATTCCACTGCCATCCGACTGATCAGAAAATACCCAAGCCGAAGCGTTTGCAAGAGTGGTATAAGAAAATGCTCGACAAGGGCATGATTGAGCGTATCATTCAGGACTATAAAGACATACTGAAGCAAGCCATGGAGGATAAACTCGGTTCGGCTGCTGAATTGCCCTATTTTGAGGGTGATTTCTGGCCCAATGTGCTGGAGGAGAGCATTAAAGAACTTGACCAAGAGGAGGAGGAAAAACGAAAACAGGCAGAGGCTGCTGAAGCGGCTGCTGCTGCCAATGTACGTGTTTCATTCCATTTATATGTTAATTATTATTGTATTGTCTAAATTTTGCTAATACTCAGTACTGTATTTCAACTATATTTGCAGCTCTTTTCCATCGAGGACAATGAAGTTAGTGGCGATGGAAAAAAGAAGGGTCAGAAAAAGGCCAAGAAATCAAATAAATCAAAAGCAGCGCAACGCAAAAACAGCAAAAAGTCTAACGAGCATCAGTCTGGGAATGATTTATCTGCTAAAATATATGCCACAATGGAGAAACACAAAGAAGTTTTTTTTGTTATACGCTTACATTCAGCCCAGTCGGCCGCAAGTCTGGCGGTAAGTGTTTGGCTTTTCAATTTATTTTCTTAACTTCAGGCTAATATAATTACTTTTAACCATTCTCATTAAGCCAATACAAGATCCCGATCCGTTGTTAACCTGCGATCTGATGGACGGACGCGATGCCTTCCTGACATTGGCCCGTGACAAGCACTATGAATTCTCATCATTGCGTCGTGCACAGTTCTCGACGCTATCAATGTTGTACGAGCTGCACAATCAGGGTCAGGACAAGTTCGTGTACACTTGCAATAACTGCAAAACAGCTGTTGAGACACGTTATCACTGCACTGTCTGTGATGTAAGATTTACTGCTACAATTTTCGTAATAACATTAATTGTTGTTTTTTTTTTTTTTTTTTTAAGTTTTTAAATCGAACGTTTAACTTTCATATGTGTTTTTTTTTCTTTTTTTGCAACATAGGACTTTGATTTATGCACAGTTTGCAAGGAAAAGGTTGGACATCCGCATAAAATGGAAAAGCTAGGCTTCGATCTAGACGATGGCTCGGCGCCAGCCGATCTCAAGCAAGCAAATCCACAGGAAGCAAGAAAACAGTCCATCCAACGTTGCATTCAATCTTTGGTACATGCGTGCCAGTGCCGTGATGCCAATTGCCGTTTGCCCTCGTGTCAAAAAATGAAACGGGTTGTTCAACACACAAAGAATTGCAAGCGAAAGACAAACGGCGGCTGTCCCATATGTAAGCAGCTGATAGCCCTATGTTGTTACCACGCCAAACACTGTCAGGAGCAAAAGTGTCCGGTACCCTTCTGTCCCAACATTAAGCACAAGCTGAAGCAGCAACAACTACAGCAAAAGTGAGTAACAGAAAGCAAGATGAACTATTATTTATTTTGTAATTCATTAACTATTATGCATTTCTATGTGAGCCAGTGGAAAAATCCATAAGTGTTATTATCCAGCAAACTGTAGAAGAATGAACTTATGATTATTTTGGCATGGAGCAATGCGCAAAAAGATCGAAATTCCTAATGCCCAGAAAAGCTTGTTAGTGCAGTGCCGAATGCGTAATTTTTTTTTTCTGCACTGTTTATTTCTGCAACGCAAAAGTTATCGTCTCATAGTGATTTTAAAAGACTGATAGATTTTTAACATACAATAAATTTATACATGCATATATTTAAGGGCAAGTCAATTTGGGTAAGAAGAACAGTGGTAATCCCACCTAAAAATTGGAAACTACTATGAATTCTAAGAATATTTCACCGCGAAACTGTGTGTCTAATATTAATTCTTCAACCCCGCTGAGAAGCATAAAAATTTCAGTATGAGGTATATTGTAGAAAATAACACAAATTTGTTAGTGTTTCCCAAAAATTTAAGAATTTTGAATTTTATGTAAAGAATGTGATATGTACGTATATCGTACGTTAAGTAATTGTATACATGTTGAGCTTAAGCTATTGGTCGCATTCATCTGGCAGGTTTGCTCCCTGATCATTTTTGTGATACCTATGATACTTCTAGTGAACGTCACTGATACCGTATCATGATACCTGAGCATGTATCATAAAAAAAGGCTGCTACTTTTCCGCTCTAGTCATCGAAATACATGAAATGTTTATTGAAAGTTTTGTTTTATATCAATGTGAAGCTGCAGCAGCAGTTTTTCAATTGTTGTCAGAAACATTTATCAAAACGTTCATGAGGAGGTATCAGTAGTATAAAACTTTTGTGATACTTGATCAGGGAGCATGGTTTCTGATGAATGCGACCATTGAGATCTGAATACAGTTATTAAGTAACTAATTTATTATCGCTGCGTCCTTTTTTCAGATTGCAACAGCAACAGTTGCTACGTCGTCGCGTCGCTTTAATGTCCAGAACAGCCGCACCGGCTGTTCTTCCCGGACCAGCTGTTAGTGGTCCTGTGGTAGCAGCTGGTGGAGTTGGTGTTGGTGTGCCAGTAGTGGGCATGACCGGCGTGGCGGTTAGTCAACAGGTGATGTCCGGTCAGTCAACCATTTTGCCAGCCGGTGCCGGTGGTATGAGTCCATCCGCGACGACTGTACCGTCGCCGGTTTCTGTTGCTGGCATAGGCGGAATGGCTTCACCACATCCACATCAGCCGGGCATTGGAATGAAGCCGGGTAGTGGCCACTCACCGTCTCCTAACGTTCTGCAGGTCGTTAAACAAGTGCAAGAGGAGGCCGCTCGTCAACAAGTGCCACATAGTTTTGGCAAAGGTGTGCCAATGGCTCCGCCTGTAATGCAAAGGCCCATGGGCGTGGGCATACCTAATCAGGGCTCAATGGGTGGCATGGTAGGGAATGTGGGCGTCAACCAGTTAGCTGGTAATGTGGGCGTTGGACCAGGCGCTGGACCGCTGTCCGGTGGAGGTAACTGCAATAATGTCCTTAACGCTAATAACTTGTTGCCGATGGAACAGTGGGGCAGCGGCGGTGGTGTTGGAGGCGCCGCGCAACAACGCTATGCAAACAACGCTTCGAACCAACAAGGAATGCGACAATCTAACCAGTTAATGCAGCAGAACATGCAGCAACAACAGATGATAAGCATGGCACCCAATCAGATGGGTGGTAGTGTAGGCGTAGGAGTTGGCGTTAGTGCTGCTGGTCAGGTCCCCGTTATAAGCAGTGGCATTTCCATGGGTGTAAGTGGTACACCTCATGGTATAGGCATGGGAGGGCCTATGGGTGCTACAGTTGCTGGTAGCGGTGTACGTCCGCCGGGTGCTCAAGGTGTAGGTGCCGGTGCTTCCAATGCTGGCAGTGCAGGACCCAACATGGTGAATGGACCACCACTTAACACACAGACGCTAGCGCAGATCATGCAAAAGATTAAAAATAATCCAACAAACGAGAGCA
This sequence comes from Drosophila phalerata, assembly GCA_951394115.2. Classification (NCBI taxonomy): domain Eukaryota; kingdom Metazoa; phylum Arthropoda; class Insecta; order Diptera; family Drosophilidae; genus Drosophila; species Drosophila phalerata. Next base: position 13,554,361 of record OX596006.1, on the reverse strand, counting down.
ACCAGCATATACTTAGCATTCTAAAACAGAATCCGCAAATAATGGCGGCCATCATTAAACAACGTCAGCAGAGTCAAATTAATGCTGCTGCCGGGGGAACTGGTGGGGGATCACTTCAAGCTGGCAACGGTCCACAAACAACGCAACATCAGCAACAACAACAGCAACAACAACAGCAACAGCAACAACAACAGCAACAACAACAACAACAGGTGATGCAACAACAACAAATGCAGCACATGATAAACCAACAGCAGCAAGGACCTGTCCCGGGACCACCACAAATGGTCCCAGGCCAACAGCAACAAGTTAGCCTAATGCAGGTCGCACAGCAGCAACAACAGGGACCACCGCATCAACGCATGGCCAATATGCAGAATGCGGCTATGATGCTTCCCAATCTGCCACCTGGTGTCGCTGCTCAAGGAAGTATGGTAAGTTCAATTAAAATTATTAAATAAATAGAACAAATGGTTTAGATTGTCGAAGTGGAAGCCACAACGTATATAAAGGTTGATTTTTTTTTTCAACTGGTATCTCACCAATAACACGAGGTTTGTTGTCTTCCAAGGCAGCAATAGTTGCACGGCCTAGGCAGCCAACTTTCAAGTCCAAGAAGTGAGATGAATCAGTCATCAAATTCGCCCTTCAATATGTCAATGAATTCGCCCTTCAATATGTCAATGAATTCGCGTGCCGTGGAGCATGTCATGATTATTCTATCAAAGTCACATGTCGACATATCATTATTCTTAAGCAAAAAAAAAAGTTTGTCATTTGGCACATTGCGCAAAGTTCATCATTATTTACCATAGCTCGCAAATAACAGTTGAGCGTTTTTTTCTTTACGGTCAATAACAGAACAGAAAGCGAAAATGCTCAAAAAATTCGTTCATTTAATATAAAAACGTTTTGCTTCATTTCACTCAAGCAAATACTCGCACTCTAACTGTAACAAAACAGAAAGGAAAAGAACGATTGTAGTCCGAGCGTGAGCGAGCGAACAGCCGATGAAGCCGTTGCTCGCGAGTATTTTTCACAAATACTCAGTAAATAGACTTATTTGAAGACGACGCAAAACGCTCAACTGTTATTTGCGAGCTATGTTATTTACACTAGAGAACTATAGGCACGGTTGTCACCTAATAATTTAAAAATAAGTCAAAAAATTACAAAAAAAAAAAAAACCAACTTCACTAAAAAAGATTCAAATTCGTGAAAACTAAGCAATTTTTGAAATAAACCAAATTATTTGCAAAACTTAATTTCTTAAAAGTTTTATTTGACTCTTAATAAAAAAATATTTAAATTGTGAGTACTTATGAGAAATTAACATAATACCTACTATTTAGACCAAAGTTTACGTACTTTTTTCTGCGATGTTAAAAATGTGAATGTGTTAGAAATTTCAGTATAATACATTTTAATTGTTGTTACCGAAAACATTTAGATCTAATTTACATTCCTTATAGTTTTCAAGAAACTCTTGTTGAAGCTAAAAAAAAAGTTAGTTCCAATAAAAAAGTGCCATTGCACCATCAGGAAGAAAAATTACCAGTTTTGGTGCACAAACACAAAAAAAAAAAACCAAAAATAACACTTTTTAAAAAATTGTATTGAATAAAATCAAGAATAAGTGTTATTTTTGAACTTTTAAATAAAAATTGTTATTAAATTATTATTTTTTACTTTTTAATAAATAAAAATCAAAAATAAGACTTAACCCTATTCCGCATATATGGCTTTCCATTTTTAACGAAATTTATCTTAGTTAAAATGATATCTTAGCGAAGTGGGTTATTATTGGAAATTATATTTGGATTATTTTCTATTGGAAAATGAACAATGAATTATCGAATGAAGTTATCACAACAAAAAACAATTTTTTGTTGAAGAGTTATTCTTGTCTTAAAGAAAATAGAGTAATCTTTTATAAAAACTTATAATTTGACTGTAATTAAGCCCTATATGTATTATTTTAAGCAAAAACTGAAAAATCCAAAATTTTTTTTTCTTTTATTCCAAATACACCTATACATGCATAGAAAAAATGTTTTTCTTTAATGGTTCTATAGGCATGCAGTAGAGCAGCGGTGGGCAAGAAATTTGCAATCGTGAGCACTACAACAACATCTACAATAAACACACCTTCTGAAGTCATCAATTAAAGCAAAATGAACACATTTATGACTCTGTGCGCCGCGACGAAAGATGTGTGTGGTTGTTGTTGGTTTTGATGAGCCAAAACAATTATACACTAAAAGAAGTTCTAATTAATTTTATTTTGTAAGTCGAACGCTTATTATGTGGTAAAGATCAAAACTCATCAAAACTTTTCACACAGTGTACAAAACGCTACTGAAGTTAAAAATCTTAGCAAAATGAACACTTTTATGATGTTCGCGTAGCATCCGAAACTCGAGCATTTGCTGTGTGTTTGTTGTTTTGTTTTATTGGGGGTCATACAAAATTTGCGCGCAGCGTCAAAAGATGTTGTATTGTCAAAAATCGCGAGCAAGCAAACTTACCGTTTTGAGCAGCCTGAGCAGCGTGAGCAAGGGCAGTAGAGAGTTAAAAATGATTTTTAACATTTTTTATCGGAAATAGAAGTTTTTAGCTTAGATCGCTAATTACGACAAAAATTAGAAATTTTGGGGTATTGCACTGCTTTCCTAACATAATTCTATACTATTGATTTATTTAGTTAAAATTTGCTAACGTAACACTTAGTTACGGTCCCTGACTAAAAGTATATTTTTCAGTTAGAATTTTCGGTTCGGCTGCAACACTTTTTATGTGACAACTCAGCAAAGACAGCTGACTTCATAAAACGTGTGCACGACTTTAGTCGCATACCATCACGAGCGAAACGAGCAGGAGCGAGTTTATGTAAGAAGAGTGGAAAGCAAGTTCACAATCATTGTTTTCTTCTTTCCACAACAAGAAAACAATAAAAGCAACTGCAAACAATAATTTTTTTTTTTCATATATTTTATTTATTTGTCACAAATAGGAGCTACTAACAAAATTAAATGAGTTATATTTAAGTGTGAAGAAAAAAAGAGATCGGCACCGGTGGTGTTCAAACACAGCATACGAAACAAATATGTGGATGAAGCAACAAGAAAATACGCGGTGCCTAATTGCATCCACAAAAATTGACTCGCTAAAATTTTGACGACTCAAGTTCCGTTATTCTGTTTTGTTTTGACGCAGATTAGCGAAATTAAGTAGAAAAATTTAATGAATATTAGGAGACAAGGTCAATATTCTGTTGATGCTTTAATATGTCTCAATTCTTTTGTATATCAAATCAAATTTGAGGCGTAGTTTTTATACACACTCTTTTTGTGCGGTGCCTGCTTGTACGTCGAAAATATATTTTTGCTGCGGTGCTTTAGTACTAATGTATGAAAATGATACTGTATGAATGCGGTACACTGCTATTGTAGTTGCGGCGGACCGCTGCAGATTTCTGCTAGGTGGTGATACGGAGCATGATGAAATTAACAAGGTGGAGCAGGGAATCAAACCGAAACAAATATCGGTTCCGGTTTCGGTTCCGGTACGTCCCGAAACAACTATTTCGGTAAACGGTTCTATTTAGGTTTTTTTCCTTTCGGTTCCGGCATCAGTACCGGTTCGTACAGGTACAGCAATTAAATTAAAACAAAAAAATAAATGTTATAAAACATAAATATATTAACAGATTTGTACATACATACGTACTATATGTTTGTATTTTATCTAGAAAATCCTAACCTAAATTTAAAGTTATTTTTTTATAAGAAATCAAAATTGGCGAAATGATATACATATGGAAAACAAAAAATTATTTTTCGAAAAGTGTACCGAAAGTGTACCGGTACAAACGTTTCGGTTTTCGGTTCTGATAAACAAATTTATTTCGGTTCCGGTACTCACAATGAAACGGTTAATTTCGGATAACGAATCCGGGACCGGTTTCGGTATTATTCCCTGAGGTGGAGTACTCACTCACCAGAGACGGGCCTAATTAACTATTTATTTAATGAAATTGACATTTCATTGGCATTCACAAGGAAGTAATGCTAATGAAATTTTATTTCATTAGCATTGAAAAAGTAGTGCTAGTGAAATTTTTTTCATTAGTAATTAAAAAATCAATTAATTATTTACGTTTTTTTCATTGAATATTGCTAATGATATCGAATTTTAATTAGCATTAGCATTGCACTGCTTGTCGAATTTCATGTCAAAAATTAGATTCACATTGCTTGCTCTAGAATTCCCAAATGGTTCTAGCTCAGGCGTAAGGACTACTACGTACAGTTGATTTAATAAAATGTGAGCATAAAAGTAAAAAATATTTAATGCTAATGCTAATTAAAATTCGATTTCATTAGCAATATTCAATGAAAAAAACGTAAATAATTAATTGATTTTTTTACCATTACTAATGAAAAAAATTTCACTAGCACTAGTTTTTCAATGCTAATGAAATGAAATTACATTAGCACTACTTTTTTTCAATGGTAATTAAAAAGTAATGGTAATGCTTAAAGGCACAACTCTGTCACTCACCACAGGAGCCAATGTTTCCATTACTATGAGAGCATTTCGGCAGAGACAGACGACGGTGAAAAGCCGTCGAAAATTGATTGCCCGTTCTCTCCGCTCTATTTCGTTACTTTGTAAAAAATGTTATACCCGTTACTTTGTGCCACGCCCCCTTTCTTAACAGTTTTTTTTTTCACAAAAATTTATTAACTGTAATATTATTAAAAACATCTTATGACCTAACAAACAAATCATATTTAGTGGGCCTGAGAGTTGATATGCATGCCATGCATTGCATGGGAATGGAAAACGTTTCTTACAAAGATGCCTATAACCCCTAGGTGCAGCAGTTTGAAGAAGATGAAATATCTTCTGAGCTTCAATAAACCCGTTTACCTTTATTTTTCATCTTCCTTATATGCGTTTCGGTGATTTTTTTTGAGGGACTCAGTTAATGTTTCTATGCTCTGCAACTTTTGATCCATTCTATAAATTCTATGATTCCTTAAAATGTATTGGACAAATTATATTTCTTTTAGCCAATTCAACTCCAGCTGCATCTGTTTTCTGCATAGTTTTCTCTTATTTTCATTGAACACGAACTACCGCGTTTGAAAGAGAGCCACAGATTTTGCATTTATTGGGCATTTTCAAAAGATACTATTTGCTCACTTAAATAATTTGAACAATTTTTATATCAGTTACTTCAAAAATAAGTAAAAGGGTATATTGTGTTCGTTGGAATAAATATAACAGGTAGAAGGATGCATCTCCGACTCCATAAAGTATTCTATTCTTGATCAGAATCAACAGCTGAGTCAATATAGCCATGTCCGTCTGTCTTTCTGTCCGTCCGTAAGTTCGGACAAGTACAACGGGAGTAAAAGCTAACCAAAATTGTTAATAATAAAGTTATTATTTCAATACAATCACCTAAAAATAGTTTTTATTAGGTAGTAATTTTTTAAAAGTACTTTTTTATATATTGAAATAAGTAACGGGTATCTTATGGACGAGATCTCGACTATAGCCTTTTCCATTTTATTTTTTTTATTTTTGACAACCCACTTTCACCATGAATCATGGTGAATGAATTTGGCTCCGAAAATGAGCGCTGTGGTTATTGAGTACTCCACCTTGTTAATTTCATCATGATATGGAGCACACAGCCAAAATTGTTTAAAAAAAAAAATGGCTTGAAACGGAAAATTTTAAATTGATAGAAAGACCAGCGCCAACTACCTTCCTCAATCCGATTGAAAATCTCTGGTCAAACTTGGAGCGACGGCTTGAACAGTACATCCGACATGTTTGCCCTTTAGAGCCATTTACAAGCGGAGTGGAATCGAATTGCAAAAAAGATAATAGAGAATTGGGTAGAGAGTACTTAGAGTACTTATCGGAGTACAAAACGAGAACGTCAACATAGACTTGCTATCATTCACAAAAATAAATGTACTAAAACGTATTGTTATTTTTGTCGTTGCTTTCAAAATCGATTACAAAGTGTAAGCATTATATTTGATAAGTGGGGAAAAACCCAATATTTTTGTGCCTAATCGCTTGTAAATTGAATACAAAAAAATTCAATTATTTTGACCGCCATATATGTTAACTGTTTGACAACTCTGCATTGATAACAGCGGCTTAGAATCTTATTCAATTGCATGTGAATGGCAGATTTGATTTGTTTACATTTGTAAAGTGCTAAAGTCAAAAAAGAAAATTTAAATAGGCCTCTTGCAAGATTGCTGAACATTCATTTCTTGCGGAGAGAACAGTTGGCCAAGGAACGGATTTAGCGCAGGTTTCTTCGAAGCCAAAACTAAGTGGCATCTCGCTTGCTTGGGACAGTTTTGTGAGTTACACGCAGTTACCAAAAAAAAGCTGTTTTTGTCTGGAAGAACAGGCAAAAAAAATCTAAAAAATTTAAAAAGAAAACTTACAAAATGCGGTACTTATGGGCTCACACATTTAATGTCGTCTACTCTGTGCCGATTGAAAATGGACAAAAATGGTAAAAGGTGTTTGGAAGAATGTAACAAATAGAATGATGCCTGGCAGTCCCCATAAAGTATACATATAATAAGGATCAACATTCTAATCGATCAAGCCATGTCCGTCTGTCTGATCTCAATGACTATAAGAGCTTGAGTGTTCAAACTTTGTATGTAGGTTTGAAAATTAAGAATGAGTAAAAATCTTTTTTGTTCTTTGATATATATTAAGCAAATTGATAGAATATGGACTTACGTTAGACCGGACGGTATCAGAGTGCATGGACATAGAGTATAATACTGACGGTTGGCGAGTAAAGCACGCAGGGGGCAATAAGTCTTTTGTCATTTCGAAAAGATTGTTACCATTGGCGCCCACTTTTGGTATAAAGATGGTAATCTGGGCAAAAGTCATGGGTACTATATATGGGCAAATATCAATAAAAATAATAATGAAGCTGCGTCTTTATTATACTTTTTATGTAACCGTTGAAGCACTAAAAAAAGCCAAAATTCCCGCTTCCCGCAATTTCCAACATTTTCCCGCAATTGGTCTTCAAAAACAGACGGGAAAAAAGCTAAACTGGCAGCAACCTTTGTAATATTAAAATGTGTTAATACAGATAGTTATGAAATTGAATGACTTTTCCAAAACAGTAACACTTTTTATGCATAACAAGTTTTATATTAGTTAAGTTTATAGGATTAGTTTAGCAAACTCGAGGTCATGTTTATTGTCAAACTGACACTTTCTAACAACAGCACACAAACGGCAAGATCAGCTTTTACAGCTATTTTGTCAATTTTTCGCCTTAGAATTTTCAAAAGGTTTTAACGACTCAAGATTGACATTAAGCTTGAATCGCTGGTCAAGTCAGCAGAACGGTACTGATGATAGAGATTGGTGTCGCTTGAAACAGCTGTATGCCGAACCATGCTCCTTGCTTTTCAGCAAGTGCTTTGTGTGTTGATGTAAGAAAGTCAATTTGACAATAAACATGACCTCGAGTTTGCTAAACTTATCCTATAGAAAATAGAAAGGTCACCATCCAACAAATAAACCCCATTATTAAACGGATTTTTACATTTGTTATTTAGTAGTAAAGTTTATCAAATCTGTGGCCAAAATGATGAAGATTTTAATATCGTCTCGAACAGGGGTCTGTGTCACCTAACATCCCCTTTAGATGATTTTTGGTTGGTTTCGATTTCTGTGGCACGCCGAATCGTAAGACTAGGAGGCTGAAATTTGCACACAACTTAGCTGGGACCATTTTATTGTGCAACAAGACGACGTTTTACAGAATTCGAATTGCAAGAGGGTCAAATTCGGGGTCACAGTTCACGCTTTGAAAAAAGTGCTTAGTATAAATACCTGCTAGTTTGAGGGCCGGGTATTCGATGTCCATTTAAGGGGTTTGATAAATATAGCACATATATTTTGACGTAAAATGTATAGAAATTTATGTCAAACTTTAATTTCTCGTATATTACGATTTTGGTGGAAGCTTAGGAATAAAACAAGCGGGAAAGACTATAGTCGAGATCCCGATAATAGGATACCCGTTACTTATTTCAATATATATAAAACTACTTTAAAGAAATTACTACCTAAAAAAATTACTGCATACTTTTAGGTGATTGTATTAAAATAATAAATTTATTAATAACTTTAATAAGCTTATACTCCCGTTCTACTTGTCCGATCTTGCTGCGGTTATGTGAGATTATAGATAATATTAATATATACCGTTATTTACCATAAAAAGTGAATTATCTGAAAAACTGTGAGTGTGGTGGTTTTTCGAGATTTGCGGGGGCGTAAGGGGGCGTGGCTAAAATTTGAAACATAATTGATCTGCGTGAGGTCTATAGAAATATATGTGCCAAATTTGGTTACTCCATCACTTATAGTTTTTAAGATCCCTATGTTTATACAGACGAACGAACGGTTTTTCGCGATTTGCGACGGCGGAGGGGGGCGTGGCCTAAATTTGAAACAAACTTGATCTGCGCTGGTTATATAGAAATCTGTGTGCCAAATTTGGTTACTCTATCTCTTATAGTCTCTGAGATCCTTTTGTTCATACGGACAGACGGACAGACACACATGGCTATATCGACTCGACTGTTGATGCTGATCAAGAATATATATACTTTATAGGGTCGGAGATGCCTCCTTCTCCCTGTTACATACATTCCAACGAACACAATATACCCTTATACTTATTTTTTATAAGTAACGGGTATAAAAATTGAAACGTCCTTTGCCATTTCTCGAACGGAGAATGACACTGCTGGAGAACGATTGACATCTAAAATCTATTTTTCATGTGCTAATCCCATGTAAACACGTAGACTTTCATGTGTTTAAATGCGTTTAGATAACGAGAATGACGTATTAAAAAAATGGCATTTCGACAAAAACGCATTTAAAGTTTTCATTTGCCGTATGTCTGCCTGCAAAGCGCTTTTACATAATAGCATATAAGCTACGGTAATGAAATTTTGACACAACATAGATTGTTACATAACGAAAATTTCTGGATCATTAACTCAAAACTCGTGTTTTTTTTACGTATGTCACTCTTCTGTTTAATGAGCGATATGTGATCGATTTAGCCCAGACCAAATTTATATGTTTGTTAGTTACTTCGTCTCTTTTTAAATAATGTTTTATTTTATTAAACGCTGTCTCTTTCGAATAGGTGACCAATCAAAACTGGAATAAGATGCGCTACATGCCATTGAATCAATATCCACCACCGTATCCTCAACGTCAACGTGGCCCACACATCGGCGGCCCCGGTCAGCAGTTTCCGGGCGGTACAGCTGGCAATTTTAATCCCGGCGGCGCTGGATCTGTTAGCGGTGTATCTGTAGCCGGCACTGCTGTCGGTGGCAGTGGTACGACAGTATCCGGCTCTGAGCCATACTCCATGGCAAATGCTGCAGCCTCCAATATGCTCCAACAACAACAGGCCGGAAGTGGTGCTTGTATCAAGCCCGGATCACAACAACAGATGGGTGTTATGCAACCAGGCATGCAGCAGCAACAACCTTTGCAGCAACAGCAACAAATGATGCAAGTTGTGGCCACTGGTGGTGGGGGCATAAACAATGTCAACTCACAGAATACACTGCCAGGTGTCGGTGGTGGACCGGGCGGCAATATGATGGGCCCGCCAACACCACATGCACTGCAACAGCAGCTGATGCAGTCGACGCGGTCCTCACCACCGATACGCTCTCCGCAACCAACTCCCTCCCCGCGATCTGCGCCATCTCCACGTGGCCCGTCTGCATCGCCTCGCGCTCAGCCTTCGCCACATCATGTGATGAGCAGCCATTCACCAGCGCCCCAGGCATCACATGATGGCATGCACAATCATAGCATGCATCATCAGTCGCCATTACCTGGTGTGCCGCAGGATGTGGGAGTTGGCGGTGTGGGTGTAGGTGTTAGCGTAAATCCTGGTAACATGGGTAATGCCGGAGGCGCCATGCCTGATGCTTCTGATCAACTAACCAAGTTTGTGGAGCGGCTTTAGTGCAACAACAACAACAACATCAATGCAAACGTTAATAATTGTTTCAAGAACTTTCGCAACATTCGACAACAACCTCAACCGCACATCTACCATCACAATTACCCAACAACTTTTGATGGCCGCCGTTAGTGTTAATGCCGCTCCGGTTGGTTTGCGCTAAGGATTCTAGGCTGAGAAGATGTAGCCACTGCGTTGTGATTAAATATCCAAAGTTTGGCGGAAAACCCGTGTGTTAATCTTTATGTACTTTTCTTATATATAGAGAAATATGTTTACTGTTTTCGGTTCTGCACCTCAGATTATGTTATCAAAATCTTTAAATTATCTTGCTGGAGGACTGCATGCATTATATACATAAATATATATACAATAAGTTTAGGATTTGAACAAAGCTCAGACAGCATCTGAAACGGTTTTGATAATTATTATTATGTATCACATACCATATGCTTAAAATATTCACATATATATATATATATATATATATATATATATTTTTCTTTTTTTTCTTTTTTGATTATCTATCACATTTATTACAAATCATATTTATCAAGATATAGTGCAATCGGTTAGGTCACACACATATATACAGCATTCAAAACAGTAAAAGCTAGGAATATTATAGATTTTATAAACGTAAAACGTTAAATTTAGTTTTTTCTTTATTATACAAAACAATTGTAAACAAAATATTAGAAGCAATGCTAAAATGCTGCGATTACAAAAAATAAAACATAACTAAGCCAAACAAATACAAAAAATTTAGAAAAACAAAATTGTATATGGTATTATAGTATCTGCATGTGTAATGCACTTTATTTTATTTAACGCATCTAAAATAGATGCAATTTTACCTAGACGTTTTAAATCAAAAATTTCAATGACCAGATGGTTTGTAGAAGTGTATTTATTATAATTTTAAAAATGAATTTTTTGTACTTAATTTTAAGTCTATAAAATATCATTCTTAATCAAGAGACACTGCAAACGAAACAGCAAAAGAATAATAAAATAATGTATTGTGACTATCAGAACTATCAAATGCATATAGACTATATATGTTGAAGAATGTGTATAGTGTTTTATGGCTAGCAATTTTAAATCTACGTTGTCAGTTAATTATGTGCTCCTTATAGGAGCTTGAATTGGGAACACACATAGAAATATTTTTGTATTGATATCACGACCGGCATACATGATTTATATATATATTCCAAAAATATGTGTACAATGTTTGTATACATGCTTCACAAACTCTAACAAATAACATCACGATACCGCTCCATTTTTTTTTCTACTTCCAATTGACAAACAACAATAACAATATATACCACAAATTGGTAGATACAGTTAAAAGAAATCAATGACAAGAATTAGAATACCACAATTTAAGCAATAGTCAAAATGATTTGTAAACAATAAGATCTATTAGGATACATACATAATTATATAGTAATAGCCTGCATACATATGTTCAGTAATTTGTTTTTATTTTAAGTTAGTTTGTATGTGCGTAATATTTCTTAAGATATTTTTTAAACTTTTAAATTTTTGCACCAACTGTAAATACATACATTACATAATTTACTTAGTATTTCATTATGTGATAGCTGGAAAAGAAAACAAACAAGAATAATATTAAAAGAACAAAGGGTTTTTAGTTAATTTTTTACCATGTGATGCGCTCACATTTGTCTCAAAATATCAAGACAAACACAAATTATGTTAATTTTATTAATTGCTATTTATAAATGCATATAACGTATACATATATAAATATGTAAGGCAAACACTATTATTAGGTTGTAAGCAGTTAACTTGAAGTCGATGATTTTGATAAGCATTGCAGAATCTGCACATTCTTTTTTTTTATACAAAAGTTGCCGCCCAAGATTCGTGTACAGACCATGAGATGGAGAGAGATAGATATACAGAAGCTTGAAAGAAAAGCAGAAAGGAAAAATTATGATAAAATGAGAGAAATCGCGTTGAACATTATGTAAATTATCTATACATACAATACATACATACCAAATTATAAACCGCGCATACAATGCCTTCAAAATGCATTAACAGGAAAAGCAACTTTAATTGTAAATATTCATATGTATGATAATATATTATATGTGTTGACACACTTTGTTATATAGCAAGTCAAATCCAACACCTTAGGTCCTAAGCATTGCAAAAACATGCATAAACAAAGTATGTATAGAAATTATACTGTTAATAAGTTTTTAAATTCCCCAGTTTGTTATCTAAATAGAGACAAACAACATTAAAACGAAAAGAAAAAACCACTTACTATAACAATATGGTGTCTGCGTCTGTGCCAGCCGTTAGGCGCCCGTATGCGCCCACAATCGAAAACAAAAAAAAATAGGATACATTAAAAATCATTTGAGGCCAAGGCGCTGCCGTCGTTGCCTTAGGCTTTTTGCTTGTAAAAATATCGAAACGATGACAAACGAAACAGAAACATGACGCTGCCTTTTAATAGTGGCTGTAACGATGCGTTCATCGTGTGCGCACTGCTTACTGCGCATGTGCATACTCCTCAAAAACAAAAACAACTACAAACAACAAAAATAAGCAACCACGTTAACCAAAAAAAAAAAAACAATATAACTAACGAAATGGCGAAAAAATAGCTACTTCTTTTGCTTCTCTTCTGACTTTTGTAAGGTTCTCAGCAGCAATGAACCATGTTTTTATGGAATGTATGTGTATAAAGAATGGGTGGGTGGAATAATGGTAAATCATTTCTTAAGACATTTTTTATGTTAATTTGTGTGAGCGAGCGGGACCGATAGATGGGAGATAGATAGAGGAAGGGAGAGAGAAAGAGCATATTCCAAAACTATTTGTGATTACAATTATATGTAAATGAAAAGAGAAAGCAACACATACGCATTAATTAATACGCTAAATCATAGCCTCTAAGCCTTAGTCTAAAAAAATAAGCCGGATGAAGGGCTACAGATATAGTATAATAGATTTACTGATGTACATACATATACAATACATACATGTGTATGTGTATATGCATATGGTAAACCGATTCGATCTGTAAAAAAAGGATTGTAAAATATACTGCAAATGATCATTTATTCTAAATACAAGTGGACATAATGCTTACGTTGCTGATGTGTTTATTATTATGCGTAAAAATTTAGTTTCTTAAAAGTAAACGACAAAACAAAAACAAATAAATGATGTAAACAAACAACATAAGAACAACATAGATAAGTTAAGTGTAAACCAAGCCTTAGTAAAAAAAACTAGTTCTAATAACAAAACAAAGCAACCAACACATTAAATATAAACCAACATACGGATAAAATAAAAGTAAAAACTAATAATCTACACAAAGTTTACAATAATAATTGTAATACAGTGCGAAGTGTATGTTTAAAGAAAAGCGAATCTGTTACTTTTCAATTAATTATCTTAATTATTATTTTTTTTTCATTGTTTTGTGTTTTTTTTTAGGAATTCATTATTTTTTGTGTGAAAAAAACAGGTAACAAATTAAACAATCATGATCCACAGAAACAAAAACCACACTGTAATTAAAAAATCAATTCTTGAAAGTGTAAAATAAATTAATATAAATAAAAATATGAAATTTAAAAATGTTTTGTATACATTTTTAAACGGTTATTCTAAATGCGTATGGATTACATTATAAGGAAAAATCAATATAACATTTTTGAAATGGTCTTAAACAGCTGATTGGAGGTCAACATGTTAAAAGTATGAAAATTCTTAAATGAAAAATATCATTATGATGTGAGTATATATGTATTGGGCCCATGTCGTTTGTGACTACTGTTGGATCTGCAGATCTGTGTTTATTTAAATACGCTTAGCAAGTCAGAGAAAAATGTATCGGTATCGTTTCCAACAGCTTGCTGCAGCGGTTAATCATTCAATTTGCCTGCGAGATTAGTATTATTTATTATCCAAATACTTTTTATACAAGCGGGTAAGAGGCCCCAATTATAGGATACCCGTTTCATACTTTTAGGCAGTATTATACTGGGTTTCCACTATGGTTGCGTTCACGTTTGCGTTAGGGAAATTTGAAAACGCACGTTCATTCTCATACAAAATCATAGGCATCTAGGGGATGGGAAATTTTTGCGTTACTGTGGACGCAGGGAAACCAACTCGATTTTTTTTGGTATTTTCTGGTATATATATCGATACATCGAGAATTTTTCGGCATATATCGAAGAATTGTCAAAATTGTCAAAAAAAAAAAACTGCTGATTGAGCAAAAAAGCGAAAAATGAATTCCATGAAAGGTAAGTATTGGTTAAATTTTTATATAAAATAACTTTTGTTTTGAACACAGGACAAAAAATGCAGTGGAGTGAGGAAGCTACCATAGTTCTTCTGGATTTGTGGGAAGAAAATATTGTTGGCTTGCGCGGTGTTCGAAAGAATATACATATTTATAAAGAAATAGCTGAAGAGCTAACGGTTTTTGGACCCACGCCTAATGAGGTTAAAAATAAATTAGAAAACCTCACAAAAAGATATAGGTACATATTTTTATTAATATGTTATTTAATCCTTTCTTATTTAAAAACACATTTTGTTGCAGAAAGGAGCTATCTAAAGTAGGCATATCTGGAGGATCCCCTTTATCATGGGAACATTTTGAGAGGGTGAAGGCTATACTGAGCACTTCGAAAGCAATAAATTGCAAGAGTGTTATGGTTGAAAGTGTTGGTAAGTAGAACAATCTCTTTTTTTATATCTTTATGTTTAATAATGGTATATGTAACTTAGATTTATCAACAACCATAACCCCTGCTGACGAAAACGCGGAGCCTTCACCCTCTCAACCAAAAAAAAGGTGCACGATGCAAAATTTTCTAGAAGTCGAGGAAAAAAAGCTTGAAGTGTTGAATAAAATTCGCCAAGACAATAAAGAGGCCAATCGAGACATGAGAGAATTTCAGCGAAAGGCGTTAGAGCTTCTTGAAAAAAATATATAATAACCATTTAAAAATATAAATGATTAAAAAAAAAATAATTGAAATATTTTTATATTATTATATTATATATATAAGATTATTATTATAATTGGTTTTAATTTTATGGTTACATTATTCAACAAAGGATCTTGCTAGGGCTCCTCGAATAGCTTCAGCTTCACCGTTATAATTGCCCACATACAGAATTTTTTCTGGTTGCTCTTTATCAGCCACATCTTCGTTAGACCACTTTTCATTTATGGCACTGTTTTTTTCATTCAGAAAATTGTGCAGTATGCAGCAACAAAGAATTATGTTGTTTGCTTTGCTGATATGATTGTCAAGCCCTTTTCTGATTCGCCGGAATCTAGCCTTCAAATGCCCGAATGCGTTCTCGACCACGCGCCTAGCTTTAGACAAACGGTAATTGAAGGTTCTCTGCTCTATTGGTAGGTTCAAGGAAAACGGATACGGTTTCATCACACTCGTGGAAAACTTAAAGGCCGAGTCGCCGAGCACAACCACTGGAATTGGAGTGCCACTCAATATTTTAACCTCTTCTCTTAAAAAGGGTGATTCCTCTAACATTGGCTTTAATTTACTATCTGTATAGATCTGCGAGTCATGACAACGTCCAGGGCAGCCGACGTTCACATAAAGAAACCGGTATCTGTAATAAAATTCTTAGTTTGTGTTTGTAAGTTCATTAAATCATTAAAAAGCTACCTGTAATCGACAAGTGCAAAAAGCACAGTTGAGTTCCAGCCTTTATAATTATGGTAATCAACTGCATCTTCTGCCTTAGGTTTTACTTTAATATGACATCCATCTGCATCAAAATAATCCAAGTTAACACACAATGTATAGTAAGCCCAATTATCACCCTCCTGTATAACTTACCCATTGCTCCGAAACACTGTGGAAACCCAAACCTTTCAAAACCATCTACACACTCCCTGACCTTGTTTTCTGTTATGAAGTTTGGAGGCAAATATTCGGAAGCCATTTGAGCAATAACTTCCTCACAAAACTCGTTGAGGATTTTGCAGACCATTGTTTTTGAAATTCCAAAGAGAGCTCCAATTGTCATATACTCCGCTGACGATCCTAAAGCATACATAGCAACAGCAATTCGCTTGTTAAGGGGTATGGCAGACCGAAAATAAGTGTCTTTTTTTGCCAACCTAGGCAGCCGTCCAACTAAATCATCAAAAATTCTCCTTTCCATTCTAAAATAATGCTGAAACATTTCCTCCTTCAAGAAGTTTAATTTCCATTGCTTTTGCTTCTGCTTCTGAACAAAATCGAAAGCGGCAGTCGAAGCAACAGTCAAAATCGAGAATTGAAATACTGCGAAGCAGCAGCAGCAGTCACAATTTCAAAAGTTTTGACTTTTGTTATGTTCATGTTTTATCGTTTATGCCAGCTCGATGTTTTTGTTGTTGTATTTTCTTTAAATATCGGCTGTGCCGATATATTTTGTTATTTATTTAAATTATAAACATATCGATAGGTTTTGGCGGCTAAATTAATGTGCAAGGTGGGTGGCAACCCTGTATTCTAGGAGAGGGAGAGAGCGAGTGCATTTTGTTGCAGCAACGGTTTTTCGGGGAAAAAAAATGAGAAAAAGAAGATGAAATTTTCAAGACCACGTTGCTGTCAAAAATTGCAAAGGGGAGCTCGACATTGACAGCGGTCAGGCGCGCCAACACGCGTGTGCCCTCCTCGGTACGGTGACGAGTCTCTGCGTTTCACCAAAACTTGTGCCGGCCCAGAATCTATGTATTTATTGTCTAACCAAGTCGTGCCAGACGAGGGTTGTCATCTCTGTGAGCCGTGCCTGACAAGCCTGAAACCCGTTGGCAGCAACACTGCACGCCAAAGGCATTGGCTATCTGAAGCAGCGTCAACGCAGAGGCGTCTGACAGCAGCACCGATTGGCGCAACGTCCCCGTCAGCATCAAAGCAACGTCACAGCAATCGTCGTCGTAGCAGGAGGAGCACGAGTGATTCTACTCGTTCCTGATCTATTCGTTTATTTGTTTCTTCATTGTTTCCTTGTTTCCGAATCGATGTTTGAAATTATACATACCAATAAATAGAGAATAGAATAATTACAATGTTGTTAAGGATTAAGAAATTCGAAATTATACTCACCTGAAGTCAATGATGTCCGTCTAAATTTTAACATAGGGGGGACGAAGAACACGATGGCCAACACAGGATGAAGTAGGTCCATTCGGTTGCCAACATGAGGGAGATGACGGCGTGTGGTCATCTCAGGCAGGGCGGGTACACCTGGGTCCGAAACCGGGATCCTGTTTGAACGAGAGGTGGATCAGTGTTAGGTTTTGTGAATGTTTATTGTTTACTTACCGTTTTGTCGTTTATTGCAGGTTTTTTGTCGTCTGTTGTTGATTAAAGTTGTCTTTTGTTGTAGTGTTGTAAAGTTTGGTAGTTCAGCACAAGGTGTACTTATATAAGGTGACGTCTTCGTTGACAGCTGAGGTAGTTAAATTGTCAATAGTGCTCTCTCGGCTCTCAGAGAGAGAGGTGCTGGAACGAAAATTTGCTTAAACTTTCAAAATAGTTACCTAAAAGAGGGCAACTGTATCGAAGACGTCACCTTAAATAAGTATACCTTGGTTCAGCAGATGTTTGTGTATCGATGATGTTATCGATTGTTTGGACTGCGGGCCATGGATGGGACTCCACCTGAGTACCGATGAGCCAGCCGGCGCGGCCCACTGAGAAACACAGCAGTTCATAACACTTTGCTTTGCTGCTGCATTCTTTCATAGTAGTTTCCGTAGTTTCCCAAGCAAACAGCAAAAAAACAAAACAGTCGAACTGTCGCATGCGTCGACTTTCGGAAGTCGAACGGTTGCTGCTGCTGCTGCTTTTGGCTATGAACGAAAGCAGCAGCAAAGCAAAGTCAGAACTTTTGAAATTGGGTCTGCTGCTTCGCAGTTTTTCAATTCTCGTTTTTGACTGTTGCTTTGACTGCCGCTTTCGGTTTTTTTCAGAAGCAAAAGCAGAATCATATTTAACAGTTGCAAACAGTCGAAGCAGTTAAAAGTCGAAAATTCGTAACTTTTCCTGCTACGACTGCTGTATTTTAAACACTGCTTTTAGACGCTTCGATTTTTTATACAACTTTAAACATCCACTACTGCATTGCTATTATCCCGACCTTGTTGCTATCACGATTATAGACATTAACAAGTGGGAAAGGTTATAGTCGAGTATAAAAGTAAATTTTTTTTAAGAAAAAGAGATTTTTAAGAAATAACTATTATAACTACAACTTTTTATTATATGGTCTGACTCCCCTATTGTGGCATGGCTTGTACCTCAATTAACCTCCTCACCGCGCGCTTTAGTTTGCCACCCAACGGGTGCTTGGTGACAACCCAGGAGGAACCACGTGGAGGTAGTGCGTTGACTTGAGAATAGCAGGGACAAGGATCATGCTGGCATTAACCAAGTTGAATGCAATAAGTCATTTTGTCTTGTATGTCTCCCCCATCCTCCCTCCTTTGAATACGCAGTTGAGAAAATTATTCATATATAATAAATACGTATTTTATTTCTCTAAGGAGTAGGCTCAGTTGCAGTGACTATAGTTCCGCTATCACTATATGTAGTTTCAAAAATGCGGGCACTGCTGTCGGAGGTATTTGAAAATGCCCAATCAACATGGGTATTACCATTTGTTGTGGATGTTGCTAGGTCTAACCACTAAGCAAATAACCTATAGAGAAGACATTCCATACAACTGAAAGTGTCATTGCGTCCACCAGGAAATTTTTCGGTGGACGTGATGTCTGAGGGAAATTATTTTTGGTTTCGTTTCAGTTGGCTGGCAGAGCTCGTTGCTAGCACAGCAAGCGAAACACAAAACATGCTCGCTATGAAATACCCTTTAGCTATAAAAATGTATGTCTTTCATATTTTTTAAAGAAAAACACCCTTAATTTAATAAATTTTTAAATGTAGATAATAAAAAATATGCGATGTGTTGTTTTAATAATTTAAATTATTTATTTATGCTTGAAATTTCTTCACGTGTAAAGTTTTCAGTCTTTTATTCTTATTTGCACTTTCTTTACTTTAATATTATTATATATATCAACTGACGCGCTCAATGGCTTTCTAAAAAGTAAAGTATCTAAGCTCGTTGTATCGATATTGTTCTTCTTTTATATCGATACAACTCGCTTCGATTGACATATCGATTCTTATACTTATTTAACTTATTTCTATCGATTAGTTTTATTTTAAATACTAAAGTAATTATTGCGATCTTTACATTCGGCCGACCTGACAATAATAATCGACCTCGATTTACGTACTTGAGGATAATACTATATTTACACAAGTAGTCCAAGGCTTAAGCCGCGAAGGCTCTAAGACACTACGGAACGGTAATTGAGTCATTTGACAGTTGTCTATATCCACAACCTCATAACGGTCATTTTCAAACACACGATTGACTTTATATGGACCACGATATTTTGGTGCAAACTTTTTATTAATACCTGGCGTTGTATCCACATTACGAATTGCTACATAATCACCTACTCTATACTTCAAAGGTGCTCTATGTTATTTGCGATGTATATCCTCATTTCTTAATTGTGACTGAACAATATTTTTCCCTGCGGTCTTCCTCATTGATTCCAAGTCGCGCTCTATATTATTAATTCTGGTTTCCAAATACTCTGCTAGCTCATCTACGATAGGCCCTTTTTGGTCAACTCCAAACGTTTTCTGTGTACTGCTATGGACGGCATTGTTAATGGCATATTCTACTCTATACATCAACTTATGCCAATCAGATTGGAGTAATGGTTCCGACAATTTCCCAAGCATTGGAGTTAGTACCCGGTTTACTCGTTCCACTTGACCGTTAGCCTGTGGCGCACCTGTTGCAACTTTAATATGCTCTATGTCCCGTTCAGTTAAAAAGCTACTAAAATCAATTGAGGTGAAACACGTTCCACGGTCCGATATTATTCTCTTAGGGCGACTATAAAATTCAAAATATTTGGTTAATGCGTCTTTAGCCTCACGTGTACTTGTGCTATTCACCGGGAATAATTTAACAAATTTTGTAAATCCATCTACTACTACTAACAAATGCTTTCTTTTAGAATTTATACTCGGCAATGGCCCTAAGTGGTCGATATGAATCGTATGAAACGGTACAGTGGGTTTGGGTATACTATGTAATGTCCTATTGTGAATAGTTATTGGGACCGAATGCAATATGCATGGCAAGCAATTCCTAATAAACGTCTCAACTTTACTGCGCATAGAAGGAAACCAATACGATTTTTTAAAATCATTGACACACTTTTCTGCTGCTAAATGTCCCAATTTCTCGTGCGCTAATCGAATTAACTGGTCTTCCATTCCAGAGGGAACATACAACCGCAAGTTATCCTTTTCATCCATTTTGTAAACAACGCCATCTACTAACTCAAACCCTAGAACATCGGCCTTCTCTAACAAATCACGGGTCCTTGCAATATCTGGATCTCTCATCTGTTCGGTTTGTAATACTAAATCAATATCCTCGTTTGTCACGCCTACTACCCCAACGATAGGAAAGGATTGTAATAGGGATTTCTTAATGAGTTTTTCACTTCGAATTTGACCCTCTCCCCAGGCTTCTTTACTATCGTTCATGTCCTCATTTTTCTGAAACTCTATATCCCGGTCTCTATGGATTTTTACCTGGACGTCCCTACAATCAATGTCACTACAGATATTCCTATCCTCATCCCTAAAGTTATCACAATACTCTTTCCTACGGTTTTCACTATTGTCCTTCCTACTGTTATCCCTATGATATTCCTTCCTCTTATTACTATGATCTTCTCTACGGTTATTACAATGATCTTCTCTACGGTTATCACTATGATCTTCTCTACGGCTATCACTATGATCTTCTCTACGGTTATCACTATGATCTTCTCTACGGCTATCACTATGATCTTCTCTACGGTTATCACTATGATCTTCATCTACTAAATCAGCTTGCCTACTCAATGCGTCAACGTGCGACATATTACTACCAGGCCGATGTTCAATGCGGTAGTCATAGCTTTCCAATTCTATAGACCACCGAGCAATTCTCAAATTAATTGATTTTCGACTAAGGGTTTGCACCAAGGAATTACAATCAGTCACTATTTTAAAGGGCCTATGCTCTAAGTAAACCCTAAATCGTCGCACTGCATAAATAACAGCAAGAGTCTCAAGCTCAAAGCTATGATACCTAGACTCGGCATCTGACGTCTTGCCAGAATAAAAAGCTACAGGATGCATCTTTCCATCGTCTTGACGTTGCATTAATATAGCACCAAAACCATGTGCACTTGCATCAGTATGCAACTCTGTTTCTCTATTGGGACTAAATATTGCCAGTACCGGAGGATTTGCCAGTGCTGACTTAAGAGAATTAAATGCATCTGTTTGCTCTTTATTAAGAGGAAAAGGACCACTATTCTTTAACAGTTCTGTTAAAGGTCTAGCTATACTAGCAAATGACAATACAAAACGTCGGAAATACGAGAAAAATCCCAGACATGAGTGTAGGCTTTTAAGGTTATGTGGAATTTGATACTCTCTTATGGCCTCCAAATGGGAATCATTTGGCGTTATACCATGCTTATTGACCCTATAACCTAAGAATTCACATTCTTTCTCTAAAAATTTACACAGATTAACCTTAAATCTCTAGATTATGCTCACTAATTCGATCCATTAACTTGCCCAAAATGTCTAAATGCTCTTCCACAGATTTTGTTGCCACTACGATATCATCCATATATGCAACAATTTTCTTAGTTCTTATTAAATCTCTAAATACATCAAATATAAACCGCTGAAAAATAGCTGGTCCGTTCCTAAGGCCAAATGGCATCCGTAAGTATTCATACTGACCTTGAGGGGTCACAAAGGACGTGTATTGTATGGACTTCTCTTCAACTGCTATTTGATGAAATACTTGTTTGAGATCAACAACTGAAAAGCACTGCTTATTCTCTAAATACTCTAAACAATCCTCTATAAGCGGTAATGGAAAATTATCACGAACAGTAAGTTTGTTAAGGCCTCTGTAATCAACGCACATACGGATTTCCCCCGATTTCTTTTTCACTAGGACAATGGGAGATGCGTACGGAGCCTCGCTAGGTCTAATTATCTCTCTTTCCAATAAATCCTCTATAATCTCCGCCACTTTATCTCTCTCATAATATGACAACCTCCTGGGCGCGCAATGAAAAGGCGTTGTATCTGTTAATCTTATGGCCATCTCATGCCTTGGCTTAGTACAATTTTGACACTTGCTGTTCAAATACCTATTTCTTATCAATTCGATGCAATCTTGGGTTGCCTGTTTACCTAACCCTGTTCCTACGTTAATTTCTTCATTCGCTTCAATATCAATATTTGCGCAAAAGTCATTAAAGTCTGCATTTTGATAGTAGGTTTGAATATCATCGTTAGATTTTTCCTGCTGTGGATTTGTATCTGAAATTATTTGATTAAATTGTAAATTACTTATACTAATATTTTTTGTGGTATTGGTGAACAAAGAATCAGTGTTATTATTATCATTTTTATATGTGCTTTTAATTTTATTTTGATAAACTAATTTAATATTCATTTTTCGTAAAGAGTCACGGCCTAGTAATACTAAGGCGGGTAACGTTTTGGATCTTACTATATAAAATGAAATCAAATATGTCTTCATGACAAAATTAATATGGCCTTCAATTTGGCCCTTAATGGGGATTCTTTTCCCACCTAATCCATAATATTTTTCAAAGCATGGTCTTAAAATTATATCTCTTGAAACTAATGATTCATCAAGAAAACTTACTGGACTACCGGTATCAATGAAAGCACGAATGTTATATCTTTGTTCACCAGGTAATATTCATAAATCAATCAAGGGTGTTACAGCAATTGATGTACACTCCTCCAACTTCTCTCCAGACATAGGCTCCAATTGCGGAGGCAACTTGCAACCATTTGCACTTTGCTGCGGGCACTGACGGTACTGATGATCGGTTCCCCAACATTTGAAACAGGCTCATTGAGGTCTCTTGGGCTGCTTACAATCTGACATCCGATGACCAAACTTGCGGCAATTAAAGCACCTTATTTCTCCAGATTGCTGACCACTTGACAACTTCAGGCTAGAATCCTCGTTTCCTGCAGCGCGAGTTACAGCTACTGACGGTACTTGACGAAACTTCTCGTATATGAGAAGCTTCTCACGCAACTCGTCCAACGAAGTACAATACATCATAGACGCAGCAGCACCCGTCTTATCTTGAAGTCCGTTGACAATAAACTGGATAACATCATTCACAGCCAGTTCAGCTTGCATAGCTATGCTGCACATCGCTACGAAATATTGAAGAACGCTTTCTCCTTTTTTGATTTTTCGTGCCTCTAGCTGTTTGCCAATATCCCATGCTGTCACTTTATGCCTAAATGTGTGGATTAACTCGTCTTTCATGTCCTTCCAATTTAATATTCCAGTATTACGCATGTAAAGTTGGGCAGATCCGGCCAGTAGACGTTTAGCGTAGACAAAACGCTTCATGGGATTCACTTTGTAAACATCCATAATGTCCTCGAAATCACGTGTCCACAACAGCACAGGGTAGTTATCATCGCCAGAGAAAGGGCGCACCAAAGCTTCAACATCTTTAACGCTCAATGCATCCTTTTGCACAGACTCCGTTGAAACATCCATTTTCTGCAAGGCCATCTGCAGTTCAGCAATACGCATACGAGCAGCAAGAACTTTCTCTAAGTGTTCTAATTGTTGCAATTCTATTTCATCATCTTTCGGTAATTCACAGAATTGTACTGCTTTTGCGTCGTTCTTTTTGTTTGCTGCACATAACGGTTGATCGGCCATTTTATCTTCGGCATGAATTTCATCAGACGCTGACGCCAAGTTAGCGGCGTTTGTGGAAAACACTGGTAACAATGTCATTTTTCCTTCTGATGTACTTGGAACGTCTGCATCGATCAAATTGTCTGAGGAGTTCATATTCACGGCTTGGTTTACTGCTGCGCGCAGCTTATGAATTGACGCACTTTCGCTAATGTGCCCGCCAAAGCTTTTCAATATAGCACTTAGTTCAGTTTTATTTTTGCAAATGATTTCTCTATATTGCATCGCTCGAGCGATTACCAAAAGATCTGGGCTTACCCCACACCTGATTTGTAAAGTTTTCAGTCTTTTATTCTTATTTGCACTTTCTTTATTTTAATATTATGGCAGAATCAACTGACGCGCTCAATGGCTTTCTAAAAAGTAAAGTATCTAAGCTCGTTGTATCGATATTGTTCTTCTTTTATATCGATACAACTCGCTTCGATTGACATATCGATTCTTATACTTATTTAACTTATTTCTATCGATTAGTTTTATTTTAAATACTAAAGTAATTATTGCGATCTTTACACACGAAAAAATTTATTTGTACAGGGTATTAGAGTTTACATACAAATGTTAAAAGGAAGCAACTTATAAACAGAGCAACGACATGTGTCAATTTTTCAACTAGTCGGACGGTGCTACAGTCGAGCATACTCGACTGTCGGAGACCCCGTACTTACTATCCAAAAGCAACCACTGCTAAAAATTAAATAATATTGAAAATAAACTTAAAATAACTTACAGTTTATATGCCTTCCTAGGGTCTTCTGTTAAACTTTATTTATGAACACTAGTCGCACCATTTATCTAATTAAGTTACACTCGTTAAATCGCAAAGTCAATTTCAAAATCACTCGAAGACAACGCGCAAAAAAGAATTGAAGAAGAGCCAATGTAAAGTCAAATAGACATACATATGCGTAAAGCATTAGGGAGAGCGAGACAGCCATATACACAATTCTAAGATCTGTTAAGTGCACACATACATACATATTTAAGAACGCGACAAAACAAAAGAAGTTTCTAGCTTAACATTTACATACATATTTGGTAATGTTAAGCATATGTAAGCCCTTAACAGAGATTAAACTAAAACTACATGTCCAATATGAAAAATGTTAAAATAAATAAATTACACTAGGCAACAAATTGCAACTTTTTTCTTCTGAATTGGACCAAACCGACTTTTTTGGATAGATTTGGGGCCCCAAACACCGAAAAACATTTTTTTTTTTTTATTCTATGGCAGAATTTTTTTTTGAAATTTGGCTGTTTTTATAATGCTTTTTTTTAGAGGTACGCCCACTTTTGTCATCATTACACCCGAATGCCAAAACCGATATTCAAAAGCTTTATTTTTACTGAAAGCTAATGAATATACCTATAATTCATGTATACACAGTCTAAGATTAAAGTCAGTAGTTTAAGAGCTATTAATTTTTGAATTAAGAAAATGATGATTTTTTTAAAGCTTTTTTTTTTAGCTTTTTTTACTTTAAAATTCGAGGAAAAGTCGAAAAAAATTTATTACATTTTGTCTTTAATTTTATTTGCATAGCTGCATTAATTACGCGTCGTTACAGATAAGTCTTATCAAAATCTGTGAAGAGACGGCGATATAATATTTTTTTGTGTCTAGGCTTGTTTTTGTCGACTTTTTTGACTTCCTTGTAGAGTGGCATAACCTTTTGTATGAAATTTTTTTGTGATTTTCGAGATATCTTAACCAATCTTACATAATATCAATTTGTTAATATTTTACACATTTTGACCATATTTGGTTCAAATCGGTCTACTATATCATATAGCTGCTATAGGAACAATCGACGGAAACTAAAGTGTTAAAATTAAAAACTTTTTTGTTATTTGATATATTTTAACTAAACTGACTGAATATGCATTTAAGATGGTCATCTGAACTATTAAATTTGCTTATATATATATAAAGCTATATTAATTACCCATCGTTTGGTATGTTTACCGTTAAAATCTATGGAAGAACGACTAAGTTATTAGCATATAAACAATGAAAGAATTTTGACGCAAAGGTTAATTTTCGACTGAACGGTCCCATGGCAGCTATGTGTTATAGTGGTCTGATTCCAACCAACTTTGGAGAGGTTGTATAAGACTATACAAGATTCTAAATTTGTAAGTTTGGTACAGATAACTTAAAAAATAAAAAAGTTTTTCATACTAAAGGTAGTTTATCGACCGTTCGTATCGATCGTTCCTATGGCAGCTATATGATATAGTGGTCCGATTTCAACCAAATTTTATAAGAATATAAGGGGCAATTAAAATAACGTAATTCATGAGTTTGATTGAGATATCTCCAAAAATAAAAAAGTTTTTTATACTAAAACTTGATTTTGTACCGATCGGTCCTATGGCAGCTATATGATATAGTGGACCGATTTGAACCAACTTCGGTTAGGATGTCTAAGATCATCATAAATGCATATTCTACCAACTTAGTTAAAATATCTCAAAAAACAAAAAAGTTTTTCATACTAAAGCTTGATCTTACACCGATCGGCCCCATTACAGCTATATGATTTGAACCAATTTTGGTAACGATATATAAGATAACAAAGAATACACATTTTGTGATTTTGGTTGAAATTTGTAAAAAAATAAGAAAGTTTTTCATACTAAAGGTGGATTTTCAACCGATCGTTCCTATGGCAGCTATATTGAATAGTGAACCGATTTGAACCAAATTTGGTAGGGATATAAAATCCATTATAAGATACACAACCTGTGAGACTGGTTGATATATCCCAAAAATCAACAGAGCTTTTCATACTTGCACTTGATTTTCAACCGATCGTTCCTATGGCTGCTATATGATATAGTCGACCGATTTGAACCAAATTTGGTAGGGATATAAAATCCATTATAAGATACACAACCTGTGAGACTGATTGATATATCCCAAAAATCAACAGAGCTTTTCATACTAGCACTTGATTTTCAACCGATCGTTCCTATGGCAGCTATATGATATAGTCGACCGATTTGAACCAACTTTGGTCATTATGCGAAAAACAACATCAAATTGATTTCCTGTGAGTTTGGTTAGGATATCTCAAAATACACAAAAAATTTTCATACTAAAAGTCATGCCGCTCTACAAGGAAGTCAAAAAAGTCGACAAAAACATATCTTAAACGACGCTCAAATAATGCAGCTTTGCAAAAAAAAATGAAAACCCCCGTTCAAATTTTTTTTTCGAGTTTTCCTTGAATTTAAAAAAAAAAAAAGCTAAAAAAATAAAAACTTAAAAAAAACATTTTCTTAATTCAAAAATTAATAGCTCTTAAACTACTAACTTTAATCTTAGACTGTGTATAGATGAATTATAGGTATATTCATTAGCTTTCAGTAAAAGTAAAGCTTTTGAATATCGGTTTTGGCATTCGGGTGTAATGATGACAAAAGTGGGCGTACCTCTAAAAAAAAGCATTAAAAAAAAGCCAAATTTAAAAAAATTCTAAAAAAAAAAATTCTGCCATAGAAAAAAAAAAAAAATGTTTTTTGGTGTTTGGAGCCCCAAATCTATCCAAAAAAGTCGGTTTGGTCCAATTCAGAATTGGGCTGTTGCCTAGTGTTATTCAACACTTAATTCATATAGTAACATAATTGAAACTCAAAAATTATTTAAATAATATAATTGAATCAAAAGAAGTAAAAAGATAAATTTATTAAAAACATAAATTTACATGGTCAAGTTATAAGGATCTTTTACATAACATTTATATGAATGCCATAGTAAAATAATTTTAATAAAATGATTATAAATAAAATTATTTAAGCAATTTCTTAACAATATATATTCAATTCAATATGTCAACACAACATTTAAAATTAAAAATTTAATAATTAATAATAAAAATTATAAAAAAACTGCTAAAATTTTGCTGAAAAAAAGTTGTCCCAGCCGGGAATCGAACCCGCGTTCGATTTCCAAAAAGCTTATCCGACAGAGGCTCAACATACTGAGCCATCCTTGCACTTTGTAGTTTGGTCTCCCAAATTGTCATTTTACTTGTTTTAGTACTCAATTGCAAAATTTAAAAAAAATTTTATTTAAAAATTTTTAAAGAAATACTGATTTTTAATGTAAAATCATAATTAATAAATTAAAAGTCTTTCTTCCACGGCAGGACTCGAACCTACGTACATTGCCTGACTCCGCGGCTCAGCACACTGCGCCACAGAATCCCATGACTGATTGGACGCCAATTTGATATATGTTAACACACTTTTCATGTTATCAAGTTATTCATTTAAGTTTTAATTACTGCCCACGCTCATCGAGTCGAACAGCAATATTTATTATTTGAATATCATGGCTACTTACTGTCCGATCGGAATGAAATTTTCAGCAATAATCTAGGACACTAATTTCTATGTCTATGCAAAATCTCGAATCTCTAAGTTTTAAATTGCTCTTATAATTTGGGTATGAATTTTTTTTTGTCGATTTGTGGGCGATGAAGGGGGCGTGGCCAAATTTTTAAACAAACTTGATCTGCTTGCAATATAGAGGAACCTACATACCAATTTTGGTGTCTCTAGCATTTAAACTGCTCTTTTAATATGGATATGAAATTTTCTATGTCGATTTTTGGGCGGTAATGGGGGCGTGGCCGAATTCTGAAACAAACTTGATCTGCTTGCAATATAGAGGAACCTACATACCAAGTTTGGTGTCTCCAGCATTTAAAGTGCTATTATAATATGAATATGAAATGTTCTATTTCGATTTTTGGGCGGTAAAGAGGGCGTGGCCAAATTCTGAAACAAACTTGATCTGCTTGCAATATAGAGGAACATACATATCAAGTTTGGTGTTCCTAGCTCTTATAGTCTCCGAGATCTAGGTGTTCATACAGACGTCAGGACGTCAGGACAGCAGGACGTCAGGACAGACGGACATTGCTATATCGACTCGGCTATTGATGCTGATCAAGAATATATATACTTTATAGGGTCTGCCCCGCCTCCTTCTGCCTGTTACGCACATTTTCGTTAAAACAAACCCAATAGACCCCTGTACTTTTTTTAAGTACGGGGTCTAAAAATCGATTATGTTTTAGTTGCCTACGTCAAGGGCACTCAATACAGAATTACGCTCAACGAAGAGAGTGCAAAATAAATTCGTGCCAAAAGCTACACAATCGCTTGCTTCACGATCAGAAACAGCCAGATAAAAACGAACAGCCAGCCAATACTGATAAGCCAAGTATTACTTGCACTACTGTGTTGCAAAATGAGTTTCCACAAAAAACACTCTTTAAATATGTACCTCTAGAAATCGTTGGACCAAAAGGAAATTGTAATATAATGGCATTTATTGATGAAGGATCAACAATATCTCTGATTGATGAATAAATTGCTGGAAGACTGGGTATAAAGGGAGAAAAAAACTTGATGACATTAAAATGGATCGGAGATAGATCGACAACTGAAATGTCGCAACAAATAAATTTGGAAGTCAGAGCCACTTCTGCAGAGTCATCAGGCTACTGCATGAAGAATGTGAAAACCATCAAGAAATTACTTCTGCCAAGCCAAAGTTTACACTTACCTGAATTCTGAAAACAATACCCACACCTACATAAATTGCCAATCAGTAATTACGACAACGCCGTTCCCAAAATGCTAATAGGAATGCTTCATGTTAATCTCATAAAGCCTATTGAAATTTTAAACGTAAATGACAACTTCTCAGTTCATAAAACTAAATTAGGTTGGACTCTATTTGGATCAAACAAACGCAATCGTAATGAAATTGTATGTCATGTGGAACAAGTAAAGGAACAATCAGATGTAATCCAGGATCTGATTAACGAATTTTTAGACCCCGTACTTAAAAAAAATTCAGGGGTCTATTGGGTTTGTTTTAACGAAAATGTGAGTAACAGCCAGAAGGAGGCGTGGCAGACCCCATAAAGTATATATATTCTTGATCAGCATCAATAGCCGAGTCGATATAGCAATGTCCGTCTGTCCGTCTGTCCTGACGTCTGTATGAACACTTAGATCTCAGAGACTATAAGAGCTAGAGCCACCAAACTTGGTATGTAGGTTCGCCTATATTGCAAGCAGATCAAAATTTGGCCACGCAGGCATACTAAGTCCATTTCTTTTTTGGATCGGACTACTATATCATATAGTTTTGGTATGAAAAGATTTATGAGATATCTCAACCAAACTGATACAATATGCATAAGATTCGGTTTTATATATCCTGTCCAAAGTTGATTCAAATCGGACCACTATATCATATAGCTGCCATGTGACCGATCGGGCGAAAATCAAGTCTTAGCATGAAAAACTTTTTTGTTTTGTGAGATATCTCAACCAAAGAAATATAATATGCATTTAAGTTAGTCTTCTATATTCTGTCTCAAGTTGGTTCAAATCGGACTACTATATCATATAGCTGCCATAGGACCGATCGGGCGAAAATAAAGTCTTAGTATGAAAAACTTTTTTGTTTTGTGAGATATCTCAACCAAAGTAATATAATATGCATTTAAGTTAGTCTTCTATATCCTGTCTAAAGTTGGTTCAAATCGGACAACTATATCATATAGCTACCATAGGACCGATCGGGCGAAAATCAAGTCTTAGTAGGAAAAACTTTTTTGTTTTATGAGATATCTCAACCAAACTAATACAGTATGCAAATAACTTGGTTTTATATATCCTGTCCGAAGTTGGTTGAAATCGGACCACTATATCATATAGCGCCCATAGGAACAATCCAATCGGTCGAAAATCAAGTTTTAGTATGAAAAAATTTTATGTTTTATGAGATATCTCAACAAAACTTATGGAATATGTTATTTAGTCTTATATATTCTGACCGAAGTTGGTTCAAATCGGTCTAATATATCATATAGCTGTCATTAAAAAAAGTAGTCGGAAATGTATTACAACGCTCTGCAACAGCATCTAGCGAGCAAAATATTCTTTAATTATTGTAGTCTTTTCTATTTCGATAGTAAGTACGGGGTCTCCGACAGTCGAGTATAGTCGACTGTAGCACCGCAAGCGAAGCGAACAGGGGGCGGAGCTCCCTAGTTTAATATTGACAAAAACCAAAGACGCCAGCTTTATCCGCCATATATAAAAGAGCAGAATATCTTCTGAAGGAGACGACAAGAAAAATTGACAAAGGATTTGAAACAGGACTTTTATAGAAACAAGAAGACATCGAAATGCCAAATAATTATAGTTCTGCCTTGAAACGTCTGGAGACAATAGAAAACAAGATGAAAAAGGATCAAGCCCTCTATCAGTGGTACAAAGATAAATTGTCGGACTACGTAGCAAAGGGCTATGCAAGAAATCTGTCATCTGCTGATGCTGAAAAGTTTGATAAGAAAACTTGGTAGCTGCCACATTTTGAGGTAAACAATATCAACAAAAATAAGCTGGAATTAGTGTTTGACGCAGCGGCAACTCATGAAGGGACATCACTGAATTCATGTTTAACAAAAGGCCCAGATTGCTACCAGCCTTTACCGCTGCCGTCGATATTGTTTAAATTTCGCCAAGGCCAAATCGGAATTTGTGGCGACATTAAAGAAATGTTCCACCGCGTAGCTATTCGAAAGGAGGATCGGGATTCGCAAAGGTTTCTCTGGAGAAACTGCGATAGCTCCAAAACACCAGACGTTTATATAATGAATGCCATGATCTTTGGATCCGCGAGCTCACCTTGCTCGGCGCAGTTCGTTAAAAACATGAATGCGAAAGCCTATGAAAATGAGTAACCAAGAGCGGTCAAAGCCATCGTTGAGCACCACTATGATGAATATGTTGATAGTTTCAACAGTATTGACGATGCGCACTCAGTTATTAATTCTGTCATCAAAATACATAAGAATGGTAACTTTGAGCTACGAGGCTTCGTATCAAATTCTGTACAACTTTTGAAAAAACTGAATGTGACCGATAAGCCATTGGAAATGCCCACCAATTTAAATCAAACAGAGTCGAATACGGAAAAGATATTAGGATTACACTGGGAGCACTGCGCAGATTCTTTCTGTTTTGTTTTAAACTTTAAAAAAGTCCCAGTCACAGTCGCCGAAGCAAAAGCACCTCCAACTAAAAGACAGGTTTTGTCGATGGTGATGTCCATATTCGATCCTTTCGGATATATTGCTTATTTTGTCATAAAAGCTAAATTGTTAATACAAGAGCTATGGAGAACAAAAACAAGTTGGGATGAGGTTATTTCAGAACGCCATCATCAAGTTTGGTATGATTGGTATGACAAGATTCTTGAAACCAAAAACGTAAGCATTCCAAGATGCTATCATCCCCAATATTTTAATCCTGAGCCTGACATACAATTGCACGTTTTTGTAGATGCCAGTGAAGAAGCCTTTGCCGCCGTAGCCTATTTTCGAATGGAATACCAATAGGAAGTATCCGTCGTTTTTGTCATGGGAAAGGCGAACTGTAGTCCTATCAAGGCACTTTCTACTCCAAGGCTTAAGCTGCAAGCCGCTGTACTGGGGGTCCGAAAAGTGGATAGAAGGACCCATATTTTTATGCCACGAATGCCAAGAGTGGCCTATACAGCCTGCAGATATAAGAGAGCATGAGCAAACAGTTGAGTGACGCCAAAAATGTATATACACAATGACGGAAGAAACAACGCTTGACTTATTGGATAAATATTCCAATAAAAATGTTGGGTTCGTCGAGCTATTAACTTGTTCAAAGACAAGACTAACAACTGTTACAAATCATACCAGCCATTGACTGCTAACGAGATCAACAATTCGGAAATATTGATATGTCGATTAGTTCAACGTTATTTCAACGAAATTAATCAACTGGAAAATGGCCAGCATATCCCAAGTTCTAGTTCAATATCAAGCCTTACTCCTGAAATGGATGCAGAGGGTATTCTTCGCTTATCAGGGCGCATTGATAACGCCAGATGCGTGGGTCCTATGGTAAAGAGACCAATAATACTACCAAAAGACCACAAGCTGACATTGCTAATTGCAAAACATCACCATGAGCAGTGTAAACACCAAAACGTAGAGACCATGATATGCAATTTAAAACACACGTTTTGGATCCCGTGTGTTCGTCGTGTAGCAAAAAAGGTTCAGTGACTCTGTCAATTTTCCAAAAATCGCAAAGCAGTACCGAATCCGCCGTTGATGGGACAGCTCCCGATAGATCGAGTCTCTCCTTTTGTAAGGCCCTTTACATAAACGGGTGTAGATTACTTCGGACCGCTTACAGTGGCCATTGGAAGGCGCACGTAGAAAAGATGGGTCGCATTATTCACATGCATAACCGTTAGAGCTATACATCTTGAGCTGGCAAAGGATCTGTCTTCGGATGCAGCCATCATGTGTTTACGAAACTTCTGTTGTCAGAGGGGTGTGCCAATGAGGATCAGGAGTGACCAAGGCACAAATTTTGTTGGCGCTGGCAAGGAGCAATGGATAGAGGTTGTGAATGCAATGGCAATGGAAAGTGGTCGAATGGGTATTTAATACACCAGGAAATACGGCCGCTGGCAGTGCATGGGAGAGAATGGTGCGCAGTGTAAAGAGGGTGTTGGCATTTACTCTAAAAGAAAGGGTACCGCAGGTTGAGACGCTACAAGGTTTGCGAAAAGAAACCGAGAACTTAATAAATTCACGGCCCTTAACTCACATTCCTATTAATCATTCCGAAGCTGAACCTCTAACCCCAAACCATTTTTTGATTGGCTGTCGAAACTTTGTACAAACTCCAGCAAAAGACGAATAGGCGGTGTGCCTCTGAAATCAATGGCATATAAGACAACAATTGATGCAAAACCTTTTGGAAAAGATGGATTCTGGAGTATTTTCCGAGCTTGACGCGCAGAAGGAAGTGGCATGCACGGGTCAAACCAATCATTAATTTGAAATTTGAGCTCATGAAGAGCAACGTACATGTAATCGATACTTTAAGCTTATTTGTAATCGACCTTAACTATGTTCGATAATTTGTTCTTTTTTACCATTCTTGAGTTGTGTGTGAAGACGATTGGTATGTACAATTTTGATCGCTTAGCATTTTAAAAAATATGAATTATTTTACAGATAATAAAACGTAACATATCGTGTTAATCAAATATTTAAAAGAAACGTCGTCATCAATTTCACGATTGTTTTATTATTTTGGCCTCACATGCAATTGGAATCTGCAACACTGGCATTCTTTCTTCTCTGAAATGTTTGAAAAAAGCCAGAATTCTCGCCGCCCGCTGTTTTCGTTTTTTTACCGCATTATGACTTTGAAAATAGCCAGATTTGACGGGAAAAAAAGTAAGTTAGCAACAGTGATAGCAACGTTCGTCTTGGATCGTGATCGTTTGTCAGCGTTCGTTACGATCGAGTCACGAGTCATAATCGAACTTGCTGGCTGATTTGATTTGATGCACACCCGTTTTGTTTAAACGATCGGATCGATCATCGAGTCATACTCGAGTTGACTCGTTTAAAAAATGTGCGAGCGCGGACGTTTGCGTTTACAATTATTGTGCGTTCTCACTGCTCCATAATGTGATATCATAATTATCAAAACGAGTCAAAACCTCCCCGAACTCATGGGCAATAAACAACTTCCACAAAAAGAATAAAAACAAACAATTGCAATTACACATGTTTGTTCGATGCAAAGAGGTTTAGATTTTTCAATGGAGGGTCCAACAGTTTCATGCCGTGGTCGCCGTGTTAATATTCAGTGGCATTTCGAAACCATCGTGAGGCTTATTGAAGCCGTGGAGGAGACGGAATGCCTCAGGAATATGTGCAGCGCAGAATACAAGAACCGCAATTTAAAAGAGGCTGGCTGGAGCAAAATTTCTGAGCAGCTGGGCGTCTGCAAGAAGGATGCGGTGAATAAGTGGAACAGCTTTAATTTGTCTACCCAGCATCTGCGCTTTGGCCTGGGTTCATCCTCCTCCTCTTGTAGCAGCCACAGCCCAATTGCTGCACATGTAAGAATTTCTGATTCTCGTGATCATTCATATATTATAAGAATTTTAAATCTTAAATACAAGGGCAAAATGAAATTTGTCAAAATTGTCTCGAAATGGCTTCACAATTGCGAACTAAAACCGACTTGCTCAATGTGCTTGTCACAATTTGATTAGGTTCAACTGATCTAATTCAACTGAAACAGCTGTTCAAATATTTTTAAACAAAATTGCGAGGGTTTCGGTCACAAAAAAATTTGCGACAATTCAGATTGAATTGTGTTTAGTGCTACGTGTATATTGTGTATTTAGGGGTGACAGTTATGTCAATCCCTATCGGATCCCACATAAATGCAATAGTATTTTTATACCCTGAGCCCATTAAAAATGGGCAAAAAAGGGTATAATGCATTTGGCAGAATGTATGTAACAGGCAGAAGGGGGCGTGGCAGACCCCAAAAAGTATATATATTCTTGATCAGGATCAACAGTCGAGTCGATTGAGCCATGTCCGTCTGTCTGTCCGTCTGTCTGTCTGTCCGTCTGTTTGAACGCGTCGATCTCAGAAACCATAAGAGCTAGAGACTTCAAACTAGGTATGTAGGTTTCTGGATACCGTACGCAGATAAAGTTTTTATTTTTGGATCGGACAACTATATCATATAGCTGCCATAGGAACGATACATCGAAAATGAAGATTTTGTATGAAAAGCTTCTTTAATTTTTGAGATATCTCAACCAATCTCACACGATATATATTTGGGGCGGTATTATACATCCTGACCAAATTTGGTGCAAATCGGCCCACTATATCATATAGCTTTCATACAGTCGCTCTGCCGAAAATCAAGTTTTAGTATGAAAAAGTTTTTTGTTTTTTGAGATATCGTAACCAAACTGATAGAATATGTATCTGGGCTGGTATTATACATCCTGACCAAGTTTGGTCCAAATCGGCCTACTATATCATATAGCTGTCATACAGACGCTCTGCCGAAAATCAAGTTTTAGTATGAAAAAGTTTTTTGTTTTTTGAGATATCTTAACCAAACTGATAGAATATGCATTTATGTTGGTTTTGTACATTCTGACCAGATTTGGTTCAGATCGGTTCCATATATCATATAGCTGCCATTGGAATAATTGGTCAAAAAACCAACATTTATAAAAGAGTACCTGGGCTCAGGGTATCCTACTGTCGAGCGTGCTCGACTGTAGCCGCACCTCACCGCGAGCGAAGCGAGCCGGGGGTAGGCGAGCGAAGCGAGTAGGGGGCGGAGCCCCCTTGTTGCTTAAAGCATTTATTGTTAAATTTATTACGAGCTGCATACATACTAGGTGGAGTGAAAAGTAACCTACTTGGGAATGAAACTTTTGTTCAACATTTTTTTTTTTTTTTTATTCAGAGCAGGCATGCCCACTGGGCATTGCCCAGCCCTATGCCCACGGGGTTCGTTTTGTTTTTGCATTTACCCACAAGATAGGAAAACGACGATCGTACACATGAACGGCACCAAGCACACAAAAAGCCAATACATGCAAACAATTAAGTGTGTATGCACTTCGTAGCCCGGTTGCAACTTAAACTATTAAAAATAAGCCAAAAAAGCCGCTAATCCGAATGAAATTTGTTGTTGCCTTGTCGGCGAGCTTGACTGAAAGAAACCTTTTTTTTTGTTTTAGTTTTACTTATGTTCACCCTGTTGAAAATGTAAGCTAACTGATTGCTGCGTGCCCAGCCGTATGCTGGGTTTGAGCATGCCTGTTTTAGAGTGATACCCTCATTCCACTGATTTTTTTTTAAATTTTTATTCCCGCCCGAAAAGTAATTTTCCGGATGGTCTAAAAATACTACTTTTCGGCGCTTCGCGGCGTCTATAATCTCCTCGCACGATTCGAATTTTTAATTTATGAATTATATTTTGTGGTTTGGGAAGTGATAATTGTCCGAGGGAGTCAAATCCGTCGAGTCAAGTGGATGCGGACGCAATTAAAGGTCAAATCGTTGATTTTAGTCATGGTTTCGATGTTCGTATTTGTGGTCCAAAGTCAGCAAACGCGGCACCCATCGGCAGAATAACTTTTTAACTTTAACGGATCCCCTAAATACTAATCCTTGAAGAAACTGCTATCTCATGCACCTTCACTTTCTGGTCATCCAGCATCATTTCATTTTTTTTAGATTGTCCTGCGTAACCGCATTGGTGGGCTTGCCGTTGAGGACTTCATCGGAAGTGGAGTTGCGGCCACCATCAAACTATCGAACAAATATTTCAAAGTGTAATCTGAAGGAGCATAAGCCCCATAATATTAATCCAACTTTTCTTAAGTTTGGTTCGCCGTTTTCTCACTGCAAAAATAATTTCTTATGAGAAAACTCACGTAGAAATTTTATATGTCTGCCCAACTATGAATAGACTATAGTTGGGCAGACATATATGGAAAATTATCTTTTTTGCGATATCGGCGCATTAAGGCGGTCAAGGAGGTTACTTTTCACCGCACCTAGTAAAAGCACATAATATTATATAATAAAAGTAATATAACTTTTTTACAGACTAGAAAAAAGAATCAATCTCTAAATATAAAAAAAATTATACTTTTAGATTTTTTAATTTATTTTATTTTTTCATATTAATTTTTATTTAATATTTTAATTT
The DNA here is from genome assembly GCA_951394115.2 of Drosophila phalerata. Lineage (NCBI taxonomy): Eukaryota > Metazoa > Arthropoda > Insecta > Diptera > Drosophilidae > Drosophila > Drosophila phalerata. The sequence goes on along the minus strand of OX596006.1, from coordinate 13,516,650 downwards.
GTAACACACATTTTTCATCACTTCATTTTAGTTTTAATCAATTGTTCTAGGTTGACATTAAATAAATAATATAATATTTAAAATTAAATGAATAATTTATTAAAATGTGTGTACATATTTTATATACAAATGCATTTACATAAATATAAATACTTATGCATGACATGCACACATTCACTTAAAAAACTTAAAAAAAAAAAGAAGTAATATGCCCCACATTAAAAAGAGATAGTCCTATTTATCAAACATAACAATATATTTCATAAAAATACACTTCATTTCAGTATATATTTCCATATTTGTTTTTCATAAAATATTTTTTTCATATATTAGGCAAAGAAAAATGAGATTCAAGTATTACAATGTATCACATATTAAATATGAATAGATTCTTTTTTAGATTCTTATTTTTAGTTCCAATATTTGGATTTCACTGACTTCGTTGCTTTGTATGTAAATCCGTCATTTGGCTGCGGGAGTCGCAAACGATGCATTTTATAGCGGACGCAAGTCGCTCTGAAGGCACTGAACTGCCAGGTGTAATTAGATACCTGAGGGCGAGTGTAGACAGTCCCGGCATGGCCGCCTTATGCGAATACTATGGGATTACTTTCCCATGATGATGCGTCTTTACTCACTTGCTTTAGAGATCACAGAGTGACCAACTCACAAAAAAAAAATATCGCATATTTGATATATCGGCAAATACTTCTGCCTGTAACGCACATATTCGTTAAAAATAACCTAATAGACAGACAGACAGACAGACAGACAGACAGACAGACAGACAGACAGACAGACAGACAGACAGACAGACAGACAGACAGACAGACAGACAGACAGACAGACAGACAGACAGACAGACAGACAGACAGACAGACAGACAGACAGACAGACAGACAGACAGACAGACAGACAGACAGACAGACAGACAGACAGACAGACAGACAGACAGACAGACAGACAGACAGACAGACAGACAGACAGACAGACAGACAGACAGACAGACAGACAGACAGACAGACAGACAGACAGACAGACAGACAGACAGACAGACAGACAGACAGACAGACAGACAGACAGACAGACAGACAGACAGACAGACAGACAGACAGACAGACAGACAGACAGACAGACAGACAGACAGACAGACAGACAGACAGACAGACAGACAGACAGACAGACAGACAGACAGACAGACAGACAGACAGACAGACAGACAGACAGACAGACAGACAGACAGACAGACAGACAGACAGACAGACAGACAGACAGACAGACAGACAGACAGACAGACAGACAGACAGACAGACAGACAGACAGACAGACAGACAGACAGACAGACAGACAGACAGACAGACAGACAGACAGACAGACAGACAGACAGACAGACAGACAGACAGACAGACAGACAGACAGACAGACAGACAGACAGACAGACAGACAGACAGACAGACAGACAGACAGACAGACAGACAGACAGACAGACAGACAGACAGACAGACAGACAGACAGACAGACAGACAGACAGACAGACAGACAGACAGACAGACAGACAGACAGACAGACAGACAGACAGACAGACAGACAGACAGACAGACAGACAGACAGACAGACAGACAGACAGACAGACAGACAGACAGACAGACAGACAGACAGACAGACAGACAGACAGACAGACAGACAGACAGACAGACAGACAGACAGACAGACAGACAGACAGACAGACAGACAGACAGACAGACAGACAGACAGACAGACAGACAGACAGACAGACAGACAGACAGACAGACAGACAGACAGACAGACAGACAGACAGACAGACAGACAGACAGACAGACAGACAGACAGACAGACAGACAGACAGACAGACAGACAGACAGACAGACAGACAGACAGACAGACAGACAGACAGACAGACAGACAGACAGACAGACAGACAGACAGACAGACAGACAGACAGACAGACAGACAGACAGACAGACAGACAGACAGACAGACAGACAGACAGACAGACAGACAGACAGACAGACAGACAGACAGACAGACAGACAGACAGACAGACAGACAGACAGACAGACAGACAGACAGACAGACAGACAGACAGACAGACAGACAGACAGACAGACAGACAGACAGACAGACAGACAGACAGACAGACAGACAGACAGACAGACAGACAGACAGACAGACAGACAGACAGACAGACAGACAGACAGACAGACAGACAGACAGACAGACAGACAGACAGACAGACAGACAGACAGACAGACAGACAGACAGACAGACAGACAGACAGACAGACAGACAGACAGACAGACAGACAGACAGACAGACAGACAGACAGACAGACAGACAGACAGACAGACAGACAGACAGACAGACAGACAGACAGACAGACAGACAGACAGACAGACAGACAGACAGACAGACAGACAGACAGACAGACAGACAGACAGACAGACAGACAGACAGACAGACAGACAGACAGACAGACAGACAGACAGACAGACAGACAGACAGACAGACAGACAGACAGACAGACAGACAGACAGACAGACAGACAGACAGACAGACAGACAGACAGACAGACAGACAGACAGACAGACAGACAGACAGACAGACAGACAGACAGACAGACAGACAGACAGACAGACAGACAGACAGACAGACAGACAGACAGACAGACAGACAGACAGACAGACAGACAGACAGACAGACAGACAGACAGACAGACAGACAGACAGACAGACAGACAGACAGACAGACAGACAGACAGACAGACAGACAGACAGACAGACAGACAGACAGACAGACAGACAGACAGACAGACAGACAGACAGACAGACAGACAGACAGACAGACAGACAGACAGACAGACAGACAGACAGACAGACAGACAGACAGACAGACAGACAGACAGACAGACAGACAGACAGACAGACAGACAGACAGACAGACAGACAGACAGACAGACAGACAGACAGACAGACAGACAGACAGACAGACAGACAGACAGACAGACAGACAGACAGACAGACAGACAGACAGACAGACAGACAGACAGACAGACAGACAGACAGACAGACAGACAGACAGACAGACAGACAGACAGACAGACAGACAGACAGACAGACAGACAGACAGACAGACAGACAGACAGACAGACAGACAGACAGACAGACAGACAGACAGACAGACAGACAGACAGACAGACAGACAGACAGACAGACAGACAGACAGACAGACAGACAGACAGACAGACAGACAGACAGACAGACAGACAGACAGACAGACAGACAGACAGACAGACAGACAGACAGACAGACAGACAGACAGACAGACAGACAGACAGACAGACAGACAGACAGACAGACAGACAGACAGACAGACAGACAGACAGACAGACAGACAGACAGACAGACAGACAGACAGACAGACAGACAGACAGACAGACAGACAGACAGACAGACAGACAGACAGACAGACAGACAGACAGACAGACAGACAGACAGACAGACAGACAGACAGACAGACAGACAGACAGACAGACAGACAGACAGACAGACAGACAGACAGACAGACAGACAGACAGACAGACAGACAGACAGACAGACAGACAGACAGACAGACAGACAGACAGACAGACAGACAGACAGACAGACAGACAGACAGACAGACAGACAGACAGACAGACAGACAGACAGACAGACAGACAGACAGACAGACAGACAGACAGACAGACAGACAGACAGACAGACAGACAGACAGACAGACAGACAGACAGACAGACAGACAGACAGACAGACAGACAGACAGACAGACAGACAGACAGACAGACAGACAGACAGACAGACAGACAGACAGACAGACAGACAGACAGACAGACAGACAGACAGACAGACAGACAGACAGACAGACAGACAGACAGACAGACAGACAGACAGACAGACAGACAGACAGACAGACAGACAGACAGACAGACAGACAGACAGACAGACAGACAGACAGACAGACAGACAGACAGACAGACAGACAGACAGACAGACAGACAGACAGACAGACAGACAGACAGACAGACAGACAGACAGACAGACAGACAGACAGACAGACAGACAGACAGACAGACAGACAGACAGACAGACAGACAGACAGACAGACAGACAGACAGACAGACAGACAGACAGACAGACAGACAGACAGACAGACAGACAGACAGACAGACAGACAGACAGACAGACAGACAGACAGACAGACAGACAGACAGACAGACAGACAGACAGACAGACAGACAGACAGACAGACAGACAGACAGACAGACAGACAGACAGACAGACAGACAGACAGACAGACAGACAGACAGACAGACAGACAGACAGACAGACAGACAGACAGACAGACAGACAGACAGACAGACAGACAGACAGACAGACAGACAGACAGACAGACAGACAGACAGACAGACAGACAGACAGACAGACAGACAGACAGACAGACAGACAGACAGACAGACAGACAGACAGACAGACAGACAGACAGACAGACAGACAGACAGACAGACAGACAGACAGACAGACAGACAGACAGACAGACAGACAGACAGACAGACAGACAGACAGACAGACAGACAGACAGACAGACAGACAGACAGACAGACAGACAGACAGACAGACAGACAGACAGACAGACAGACAGACAGACAGACAGACAGACAGACAGACAGACAGACAGACAGACAGACAGACAGACAGACAGACAGACAGACAGACAGACAGACAGACAGACAGACAGACAGACAGACAGACAGACAGACAGACAGACAGACAGACAGACAGACAGACAGACAGACAGACAGACAGACAGACAGACAGACAGACAGACAGACAGACAGACAGACAGACAGACAGACAGACAGACAGACAGACAGACAGACAGACAGACAGACAGACAGACAGACAGACAGACAGACAGACAGACAGACAGACAGACAGACAGACAGACAGACAGACAGACAGACAGACAGACAGACAGACAGACAGACAGACAGACAGACAGACAGACAGACAGACAGACAGACAGACAGACAGACAGACAGACAGACAGACAGACAGACAGACAGACAGACAGACAGACAGACAGACAGACAGACAGACAGACAGACAGACAGACAGACAGACAGACAGACAGACAGACAGACAGACAGACAGACAGACAGACAGACAGACAGACAGACAGACAGACAGACAGACAGACAGACAGACAGACAGACAGACAGACAGACAGACAGACAGACAGACAGACAGACAGACAGACAGACAGACAGACAGACAGACAGACAGACAGACAGACAGACAGACAGACAGACAGACAGACAGACAGACAGACAGACAGACAGACAGACAGACAGACAGACAGACAGACAGACAGACAGACAGACAGACAGACAGACAGACAGACAGACAGACAGACAGACAGACAGACAGACAGACAGACAGACAGACAGACAGACAGACAGACAGACAGACAGACAGACAGACAGACAGACAGACAGACAGACAGACAGACAGACAGACAGACAGACAGACAGACAGACAGACAGACAGACAGACAGACAGACAGACAGACAGACAGACAGACAGACAGACAGACAGACAGACAGACAGACAGACAGACAGACAGACAGACAGACAGACAGACAGACAGACAGACAGACAGACAGACAGACAGACAGACAGACAGACAGACAGACAGACAGACAGACAGACAGACAGACAGACAGACAGACAGACAGACAGACAGACAGACAGACAGACAGACAGACAGACAGACAGACAGACAGACAGACAGACAGACAGACAGACAGACAGACAGACAGACAGACAGACAGACAGACAGACAGACAGACAGACAGACAGACAGACAGACAGACAGACAGACAGACAGACAGACAGACAGACAGACAGACAGACAGACAGACAGACAGACAGACAGACAGACAGACAGACAGACAGACAGACAGACAGACAGACAGACAGACAGACAGACAGACAGACAGACAGACAGACAGACAGACAGACAGACAGACAGACAGACAGACAGACAGACAGACAGACAGACAGACAGACAGACAGACAGACAGACAGACAGACAGACAGACAGACAGACAGACAGACAGACAGACAGACAGACAGACAGACAGACAGACAGACAGACAGACAGACAGACAGACAGACAGACAGACAGACAGACAGACAGACAGACAGACAGACAGACAGACAGACAGACAGACAGACAGACAGACAGACAGACAGACAGACAGACAGACAGACAGACAGACAGACAGACAGACAGACAGACAGACAGACAGACAGACAGACAGACAGACAGACAGACAGACAGACAGACAGACAGACAGACAGACAGACAGACAGACAGACAGACAGACAGACAGACAGACAGACAGACAGACAGACAGACAGACAGACAGACAGACAGACAGACAGACAGACAGACAGACAGACAGACAGACAGACAGACAGACAGACAGACAGACAGACAGACAGACAGACAGACAGACAGACAGACAGACAGACAGACAGACAGACAGACAGACAGACAGACAGACAGACAGACAGACAGACAGACAGACAGACAGACAGACAGACAGACAGACAGACAGACAGACAGACAGACAGACAGACAGACAGACAGACAGACAGACAGACAGACAGACAGACAGACAGACAGACAGACAGACAGACAGACAGACAGACAGACAGACAGACAGACAGACAGACAGACAGACAGACAGACAGACAGACAGACAGACAGACAGACAGACAGACAGACAGACAGACAGACAGACAGACAGACAGACAGACAGACAGACAGACAGACAGACAGACAGACAGACAGACAGACAGACAGACAGACAGACAGACAGACAGACAGACAGACAGACAGACAGACAGACAGACAGACAGACAGACAGACAGACAGACAGACAGACAGACAGACAGACAGACAGACAGACAGACAGACAGACAGACAGACAGACAGACAGACAGACAGACAGACAGACAGACAGACAGACAGACAGACAGACAGACAGACAGACAGACAGACAGACAGACAGACAGACAGACAGACAGACAGACAGACAGACAGACAGACAGACAGACAGACAGACAGACAGACAGACAGACAGACAGACAGACAGACAGACAGACAGACAGACAGACAGACAGACGGTGAAGATTGACTAGTTAGTGCATGTGCCGTTAGTTTTGGGATTACAAACTATAAAAAGACATGCAGTCACTATAAAGGACCCAGTCCCTACAAGCGTTATATTACCAGGATTCCTCCCAGTGCCAACGGAATACGTCGCACTGCAGCAGACGACCCAGGATCGACTCGGGAGGACGACGACCGGAGCGACACAGGATACACCAGCATCATCTATACATACATATTTCTCTGTACCATGAGTCGGCTTTTTAAGCCGCTAATAAATCTAAGAAATCCAATGAATATTGAAATCACTTTGTGTTCTTATTTATTCGCAAGTGCTGCATCTTATAAATTTGTTGCACGTATCCACTCGCCGACCGAGTTAGCCCGGTGGGAATCGACAGGATCGTTGCAAAACCACTGATGAAACAGCTTAAAGGCGCAAAGGACATTGACAAAGAAGACGAGTTTGTTAAGACGTTTGAATATTGTAAAACTCTTTTATGTAACGATCCCGTATTACAATACCCTGACTTCAATAAACCCTTTATTTTGACAACGGATTCAAGCAATGTAGCATTAGGAGCGGTTTTGTCTCAAGGAAATATGGGGGCAGATCGCCCAATTTTATTCGCAAGTAGAACCTTGAACGACACAGAGGCTAATTATTCGACCATCGAAAAAGAAATGCTTGCAATTATATGGGGGATAAAGTATTTCAGACCCTATTTGTTTGGGAATAAGTTTAAAATAGTCACGGACCACAACCAATTAATGAATACAATTATCAGATAATATTCCAAATCGGTCGGACAAACAGAATTACACAATCAACAATGATCTTTAAGAAAGCTCGGAGGGTAGTTTCAAAACCACAATTTAGTGTCAAACAGACAGACAGACAGACAGACAGACAGACAGACAGACAGACAGACAGACAGACAGACAGACAGACAGACAGACAGACAGACAGACAGACAGACAGACAGACAGACAGACAGACAGACAGACAGACAGACAGACAGACAGACAGACAGACAGACAGACAGACAGACAGACAGACAGACAGACAGACAGACAGACAGACAGACAGACAGACAGACAGACAGACAGACAGACAGACAGACAGACAGACAGACAGACAGACAGACAGACAGACAGACAGACAGACAGACAGACAGACAGACAGACAGACAGACAGACAGACAGACAGACAGACAGACAGACAGACAGACAGACAGACAGACAGACAGACAGACAGACAGACAGACAGACAGACAGACAGACAGACAGACAGACAGACAGACAGACAGACAGACAGACAGACAGACAGACAGACAGACAGACAGACAGACAGACAGACAGACAGACAGACAGACAGACAGACAGACAGACAGACAGACAGACAGACAGACAGACAGACAGACAGACAGACAGACAGACAGACAGACAGACAGACAGACAGACAGACAGACAGACAGACAGACAGACAGACAGACAGACAGACAGACAGACAGACAGACAGACAGACAGACAGACAGACAGACAGACAGACAGACAGACAGACAGACAGACAGACAGACAGACAGACAGACAGACAGACAGACAGACAGACAGACAGACAGACAGACAGACAGACAGACAGACAGACAGACAGACAGACAGACAGACAGACAGACAGACAGACAGACAGACAGACAGACAGACAGACAGACAGACAGACAGACAGACAGACAGACAGACAGACAGACAGACAGACAGACAGACAGACAGACAGACAGACAGACAGACAGACAGACAGACAGACAGACAGACAGACAGACAGACAGACAGACAGACAGACAGACAGACAGACAGACAGACAGACAGACAGACAGACAGACAGACAGACAGACAGACAGACAGACAGACAGACAGACAGACAGACAGACAGACAGACAGACAGACAGACAGACAGACAGACAGACAGACAGACAGACAGACAGACAGACAGACAGACAGACAGACAGACAGACAGACAGACAGACAGACAGACAGACAGACAGACAGACAGACAGACAGACAGACAGACAGACAGACAGACAGACAGACAGACAGACAGACAGACAGACAGACAGACAGACAGACAGACAGACAGACAGACAGACAGACAGACAGACAGACAGACAGACAGACAGACAGACAGACAGACAGACAGACAGACAGACAGACAGACAGACAGACAGACAGACAGACAGACAGACAGACAGACAGACAGACAGACAGACAGACAGACAGACAGACAGACAGACAGACAGACAGACAGACAGACAGACAGACAGACAGACAGACAGACAGACAGACAGACAGACAGACAGACAGACAGACAGACAGACAGACAGACAGACAGACAGACAGACAGACAGACAGACAGACAGACAGACAGACAGACAGACAGACAGACAGACAGACAGACAGACAGACAGACAGACAGACAGACAGACAGACAGACAGACAGACAGACAGACAGACAGACAGACAGACAGACAGACAGACAGACAGACAGACAGACAGACAGACAGACAGACAGACAGACAGACAGACAGACAGACAGACAGACAGACAGACAGACAGACAGACAGACAGACAGACAGACAGACAGACAGACAGACAGACAGACAGACAGACAGACAGACAGACAGACAGACAGACAGACAGACAGACAGACAGACAGACAGACAGACAGACAGACAGACAGACAGACAGACAGACAGACAGACAGACAGACAGACAGACAGACAGACAGACAGACAGACAGACAGACAGACAGACAGACAGACAGACAGACAGACAGACAGACAGACAGACAGACAGACAGACAGACAGACAGACAGACAGACAGACAGACAGACAGACAGACAGACAGACAGACAGACAGACAGACAGACAGACAGACAGACAGACAGACAGACAGACAGACAGACAGACAGACAGACAGACAGACAGACAGACAGACAGACAGACAGACAGACAGACAGACAGACAGACAGACAGACAGACAGACAGACAGACAGACAGACAGACAGACAGACAGACAGACAGACAGACAGACAGACAGACAGACAGACAGACAGACAGACAGACAGACAGACAGACAGACAGACAGACAGACAGACAGACAGACAGACAGACAGACAGACAGACAGACAGACAGACAGACAGACAGACAGACAGACAGACAGACAGACAGACAGACAGACAGACAGACAGACAGACAGACAGACAGACAGACAGACAGACAGACAGACAGACAGACAGACAGACAGACAGACAGACAGACAGACAGACAGACAGACAGACAGACAGACAGACAGACAGACAGACAGACAGACAGACAGACAGACAGACAGACAGACAGACAGACAGACAGACAGACAGACAGACAGACAGACAGACAGACAGACAGACAGACAGACAGACAGACAGACAGACAGACAGACAGACAGACAGACAGACAGACAGACAGACAGACAGACAGACAGACAGACAGACAGACAGACAGACAGACAGACAGACAGACAGACAGACAGACAGACAGACAGACAGACAGACAGACAGACAGACAGACAGACAGACAGACAGACAGACAGACAGACAGACAGACAGACAGACAGACAGACAGACAGACAGACAGACAGACAGACAGACAGACAGACAGACAGACAGACAGACAGACAGACAGACAGACAGACAGACAGACAGACAGACAGACAGACAGACAGACAGACAGACAGACAGACAGACAGACAGACAGACAGACAGACAGACAGACAGACAGACAGACAGACAGACAGACAGACAGACAGACAGACAGACAGACAGACAGACAGACAGACAGACAGACAGACAGACAGACAGACAGACAGACAGACAGACAGACAGACAGACAGACAGACAGACAGACAGACAGACAGACAGACAGACAGACAGACAGACAGACAGACAGACAGACAGACAGACAGACAGACAGACAGACAGACAGACAGACAGACAGACAGACAGACAGACAGACAGACAGACAGACAGACAGACAGACAGACAGACAGACAGACAGACAGACAGACAGACAGACAGACAGACAGACAGACAGACAGACAGACAGACAGACAGACAGACAGACAGACAGACAGACAGACAGACAGACAGACAGACAGACAGACAGACAGACAGACAGACAGACAGACAGACAGACAGACAGACAGACAGACAGACAGACAGACAGACAGACAGACAGACAGACAGACAGACAGACAGACAGACAGACAGACAGACAGACAGACAGACAGACAGACAGACAGACAGACAGACAGACAGACAGACAGACAGACAGACAGACAGTAATGCAAATGAAATTTCATTGAAAAAAGTAGTGCTAATGAATAATTATTTAATTGGCATTAAATGAAAAAATTTTCGGTGGCATTAAGTAATGCCAATGAAAACCCATTTTAATTAGCATTGAAAATAATTTTTTTAAATAATTCAAAAATTGTAGAAAAATTTGGAAAATAGTTTTTCCGACTTGTATGCAATATTTTTTTGCTCGCCTACGCCCGGCTCGCTTCGATCGCGGTGAGGTGTTGTTTGTTTCTATGGCAGCTATATGATATATGGAACCGATTTGAACCAAATCTGGTCAGAATGTACAAAACTAACATAAATGCATATTATATCAGTTTGATTAAGATATCTCCAAAAACATTATACTTTTTCATACTAAGACTTATTATTCGATAGAGCGTCTTTTCTGCAGCTATATGATATAGTGGACCGATTTGAACCAAATTTGGTCAGGATGTATAATAACAGCCCAGATGCATATTCTATCAGTTTGGTTACGATATCTCAAAATACAAAAAAACCTTTTTCATACTAAGACTTGATTACCGCCCGATCGGTCCCATGGCAGCTATATGATATAGTGGTCCGATCCAAAAAAGAAACAAACTTGATATGCCTGCAATATAGAGGAATCTACATACTAAGTTTGGTGTCACTAGCTTTTAAATTGTTCTTATAATTTTGGTTATGAAATTTTGTTAGGGCGTGGCCAAATTTTGAAACAAACTTGATCTGCTTGCAATATTGGCGAGTCTACATACCAAGTTTGGTGGCTCTAGCTCTTATAGTCTCTGAGATCTAGGTGTTCATACAGAAGTAAGGACAGACGGACATTGATGCTGATCAAGAAAACGAAAACGATTTTTATTTATCCGGGGGTTTTAGAAAAGCACTAATTTTTTGTCAATTGCATAGAAATATCGTATAAAACTATCGAATAAATAGCGGAAAAACCATTTTCCAAATTTTTCTACAATTTTTTAATTATTTCAAAAAATTATTTTTAATGCTAATTAAAATGGGTTTTCATTGGCATTATTTAATGCCACCGAAAATCTTTTCATTTAACGCCAATTAAATAATTTTCATTAGCACTACTTTTTCAATGCTAGTGGAATGAAATTTCATTAGCACTACTTTTTTTCAATGCCAATTAAATAATTTTTCATTAGCACTACTTTTTTTAATGCCAATTAAATAATTTTTCACTAGCACTACCTTTTTTCAATGCTAGTGAAATTAAATTAATTAGCATTACTTTTTTTCAATGCTAGTGAAATGAAATTTCATTAGCACTACTTTTTTCAATGCTAGTGAAATGAAATTTCATTAGCACTACTTTTTTTAATGCTAATTAAAAAGTAATGATAATGCTTATAGACCCAACTCGGTCAAGCAGACAAACAAAGCAAACAGGAAGTTGAGAGCGTGGAGGGGGATTTCAAGCTCGCGCAAAAGAGACCTAACACTCTCAATGCAAAGCTATCTGCTTTCCTATCAGACCAGAATAATAATTTGAATATATATACGGAAACCAAAATGTTTCCTTTTGGGTTAAGAGATTACACCAACGCTAGCAATGCAGAGACTGATGCTCTTCTTATTTCTGATTCTATTAAGAACCTCAATACAACATTATAATGAAAATTCTTCAAATTAATATTCAAAGCTTGAATCAAAACAACAATAACAAGTGGGAAAGGCTATAGTCGAGATCCCGACCATAGGATACCCGTTACTTATATCTATACATTATCGATTCAATCCTAATGTCATATTTACGTTCCCAGAACTAATTGAAAATCTTAAGCATTCTAATAAGGTTTAACAATACAAAAACTATTGCATACTCTAGGGGGCACCTGTTGATTTAACAACTTAGACACGCAATAACTGCTGTTCTACTTGTCCGATCTTGTTGCGATTCAGTGGGATAATAGATAATAATAACAGATATCGGTTATTACCAAAAAATACGTATTATATGAACAATTGTGGGTGAGGTGGTTTTTCGCGATTTGCGGGGGCGGAGGGGGGCGTGGCTTAAATTTGAAACAAACTTGATCTGCGTGAGGTATATGGAAATCTGTGTGACAAATTTGAATATTCTATCTCGTATAGTCTCTGAGATCCTTGTGTTTATACAGACGGATGACCAGTTTTTCGCGAATTACGGGCGTGGAAGTAGGCGGGTCCAAAATTTAAAACAAACTTGACCTGCTCCAACGCATTTCTGATCTACGTGTGAAAGTTTGGTTACTCTATCTCTTATGGTCTCTGAGATCTAGGCGCTCACACGGACAGACAGACGGACAGACGGACAGACACACATGGCTATATCGACTCGGCTGTTGATGCTGATCAAGAATATATATACTTTATGTGGTCGGAGATGCCTCCTTCTACCTGTTACGCACATTCCAACGAACACAATATACCCTTATACTTATTTTTTATAAGTAACGGGTATAAAAATATCCTTATTATTAATTATCCTATTAATAATAATATAGACATAGCCTTACTTTCCGAAATATGGATTAGGGACAATGCTGATTGTAGCATTTTAGGTTATTATTTTTACTGTAAATCCAGATCGGATGGCTATGGGGGGGTAGGAATTTATATAAGTGGGAATATAAAATTTAAAATAATCAACATAGACAGCACAATAGAGAGAATAGGCAACCATACAAATCTAAGAAAGAACATAATTGTCTTTGGTGTGTACTCCCCACCTGCATCCACTTTAGCATCCTTCAAGGCAGGCGTTAGAAGAGTGTTCAACCTTGCAGCATCACTGAATAACATCAGCATTGTAGGTGGGGATTTAAACGGCCACTGGATGGGGCAGTCCCATCGATGCCAAAGGGCAGGTGGTGGAGAGGACGATATTGAACACTGGTTTTGTCAGTGTAAACAATGGTGAGTCAACGGTTTCACTCAGTTCGTCACAATTTTCAGTGCTTGATCTAAATTTTGTGAACGACAGAAACCTAGAAATAAACTGGGAGGTAGGGAAATCAAAAACGATGAATAGCTATCACATGCCAATTATAATAAGTATAAATGACATTAGTCCAGCAACACAATATAAAAAGATCTTGCACAACAAGGTAACCAAAGATTTCTGTGATTTATCGTTTAACCATATAGAAAATTTAATCATTAAAGTAGAAGAAATAACTAAACGTAACACTATGAAAATAAAGGCAGGGAACAGATATAAGCCATAAAAGTGGTGGGATGACGAATCGGATAAACTATTTAGAATAAGGAATCCGACAAGGCAAATGTTTTACAAAACAAAAATATTCACGGACATTAGGGAAGCATTCGAGCCTAACGAGAGATTTCAAAAATATATGGGAAAGGGTTAGGAACATAAAACGCTATAAGCAAGTAAAAAGAACAGGAAACACATGGACAGAAGAGGAAGATAAGGAATTTCTGCAGGGAGTAAAGAACGTCTACAGCATTCTACCAAATCAGACAGACAGACAGACAGACAGACAGACAGACAGACAGACAGACAGACAGACAGACAGACAGACAGACAGACAGACAGACAGACAGACAGACAGACAGACAGACAGACAGACAGACAGACAGACAGACAGACAGACAGACAGACAGACAGACAGACAGACAGACAGACAGACAGACAGACAGACAGACAGACAGACAGACAGACAGACAGACAGACAGACAGACAGACAGACAGACAGACAGACAGACAGACAGACAGACAGACAGACAGACAGACAGACAGACAGACAGACAGACAGACAGACAGACAGACAGACAGACAGACAGACAGACAGACAGACAGACAGACAGACAGACAGACAGACAGACAGACAGACAGACAGACAGACAGACAGACAGACAGACAGACAGACAGACAGACAGACAGACAGACAGACAGACAGACAGACAGACAGACAGACAGACAGACAGACAGACAGACAGACAGACAGACAGACAGACAGACAGACAGACAGACAGACAGACAGACAGACAGACAGACAGACAGACAGACAGACAGACAGACAGACAGACAGACAGACAGACAGACAGACAGACAGACAGACAGACAGACAGACAGACAGACAGACAGACAGACAGACAGACAGACAGACAGACAGACAGACAGACAGACAGACAGACAGACAGACAGACAGACAGACAGACAGACAGACAGACAGACAGACAGACAGACAGACAGACAGACAGACAGACAGACAGACAGACAGACAGACAGACAGACAGACAGACAGACAGACAGACAGACAGACAGACAGACAGACAGACAGACAGACAGACAGACAGACAGACAGACAGACAGACAGACAGACAGACAGACAGACAGACAGACAGACAGACAGACAGACAGACAGACAGACAGACAGACAGACAGACAGACAGACAGACAGACAGACAGACAGACAGACAGACAGACAGACAGACAGACAGACAGACAGACAGACAGACAGACAGACAGACAGACAGACAGACAGACAGACAGACAGACAGACAGACAGACAGACAGACAGACAGACAGACAGACAGACAGACAGACAGACAGACAGACAGACAGACAGACAGACAGACAGACAGACAGACAGACAGACAGACAGACAGACAGACAGACAGACAGACAGACAGACAGACAGACAGACAGACAGACAGACAGACAGACAGACAGACAGACAGACAGACAGACAGACAGACAGACAGACAGACAGACAGACAGACAGACAGACAGACAGACAGACAGACAGACAGACAGACAGACAGACAGACAGACAGACAGACAGACAGACAGACAGACAGACAGACAGACAGACAGACAGACAGACAGACAGACAGACAGACAGACAGACAGACAGACAGACAGACAGACAGACAGACAGACAGACAGACAGACAGACAGACAGACAGACAGACAGACAGACAGACAGACAGACAGACAGACAGACAGACAGACAGACAGACAGACAGACAGACAGACAGACAGACAGACAGACAGACAGACAGACAGACAGACAGACAGACAGACAGACAGACAGACAGACAGACAGACAGACAGACAGACAGACAGACAGACAGACAGACAGACAGACAGACAGACAGACAGACAGACAGACAGACAGACAGACAGACAGACAGACAGACAGACAGACAGACAGACAGACAGACAGACAGACAGACAGACAGACAGACAGACAGACAGACAGACAGACAGACAGACAGACAGACAGACAGACAGACAGACAGACAGACAGACAGACAGACAGACAGACAGACAGACAGACAGACAGACAGACAGACAGACAGACAGACAGACAGACAGACAGACAGACAGACAGACAGACAGACAGACAGACAGACAGACAGACAGACAGACAGACAGACAGACAGACAGACAGACAGACAGACAGACAGACAGACAGACAGACAGACAGACAGACAGACAGACAGACAGACAGACAGACAGACAGACAGACAGACAGACAGACAGACAGACAGACAGACAGACAGACAGACAGACAGACAGACAGACAGACAGACAGACAGACAGACAGACAGACAGACAGACAGACAGACAGACAGACAGACAGACAGACAGACAGACAGACAGACAGACAGACAGACAGACAGACAGACAGACAGACAGACAGACAGACAGACAGACAGACAGACAGACAGACAGACAGACAGACAGACAGACAGACAGACAGACAGACAGACAGACAGACAGACAGACAGACAGACAGACAGACAGACAGACAGACAGACAGACAGACAGACAGACAGACAGACAGACAGACAGACAGACAGACAGACAGACAGACAGACAGACAGACAGACAGACAGACAGACAGACAGACAGACAGACAGACAGACAGACAGACAGACAGACAGACAGACAGACAGACAGACAGACAGACAGACAGACAGACAGACAGACAGACAGACAGACAGACAGACAGACAGACAGACAGACAGACAGACAGACAGACAGACAGACAGACAGACAGACAGACAGACAGACAGACAGACAGACAGACAGACAGACAGACAGACAGACAGACAGACAGACAGACAGACAGACAGACAGACAGACAGACAGACAGACAGACAGACAGACAGACAGACAGACAGACAGACAGACAGACAGACAGACAGACAGACAGACAGACAGACAGACAGACAGACAGACAGACAGACAGACAGACAGACAGACAGACAGACAGACAGACAGACAGACAGACAGACAGACAGACAGACAGACAGACAGACAGACAGACAGACAGACAGACAGACAGACAGACAGACAGACAGACAGACAGACAGACAGACAGACAGACAGACAGACAGACAGACAGACAGACAGACAGACAGACAGACAGACAGACAGACAGACAGACAGACAGACAGACAGACAGACAGACAGACAGACAGACAGACAGACAGACAGACAGACAGACAGACAGACAGACAGACAGACAGACAGACAGACAGACAGACAGACAGACAGACAGACAGACAGACAGACAGACAGACAGACAGACAGACAGACAGACAGACAGACAGACAGACAGACAGACAGACAGACAGACAGACAGACAGACAGACAGACAGACAGACAGACAGACAGACAGACAGACAGACAGACAGACAGACAGACAGACAGACAGACAGACAGACAGACAGACAGACAGACAGACAGACAGACAGACAGACAGACAGACAGACAGACAGACAGACAGACAGACAGACAGACAGACAGACAGACAGACAGACAGACAGACAGACAGACAGACAGACAGACAGACAGACAGACAGACAGACAGACAGACAGACAGACAGACAGACAGACAGACAGACAGACAGACAGACAGACAGACAGACAGACAGACAGACAGACAGACAGACAGACAGACAGACAGACAGACAGACAGACAGACAGACAGACAGACAGACAGACAGACAGACAGACAGACAGACAGACAGACAGACAGACAGACAGACAGACAGACAGACAGACAGACAGACAGACAGACAGACAGACAGACAGACAGACAGACAGACAGACAGACAGACAGACAGACAGACAGACAGACAGACAGACAGACAGACAGACAGACAGACAGACAGACAGACAGACAGACAGACAGACAGACAGACAGACAGACAGACAGACAGACAGACAGACAGACAGACAGACAGACAGACAGACAGACAGACAGACAGACAGACAGACAGACAGACAGACAGACAGACAGACAGACAGACAGACAGACAGACAGACAGACAGACAGACAGACAGACAGACAGACAGACAGACAGACAGACAGACAGACAGACAGACAGACAGACAGACAGACAGACAGACAGACAGACAGACAGACAGACAGACAGACAGACAGACAGACAGACAGACAGACAGACAGACAGACAGACAGACAGACAGACAGACAGACAGACAGACAGACAGACAGACAGACAGACAGACAGACAGACAGACAGACAGACAGACAGACAGACAGACAGACAGACAGACAGACAGACAGACAGACAGACAGACAGACAGACAGACAGACAGACAGACAGACAGACAGACAGACAGACAGACAGACAGACAGACAGACAGACAGACAGACAGACAGACAGACAGACAGACAGACAGACAGACAGACAGACAGACAGACAGACAGACAGACAGACAGACAGACAGACAGACAGACAGACAGACAGACAGACAGACAGACAGACAGACAGACAGACAGACAGACAGACAGACAGACAGACAGACAGACAGACAGACAGACAGACAGACAGACAGACAGACAGACAGACAGACAGACAGACAGACAGACAGACAGACAGACAGACAGACAGACAGACAGACAGACAGACAGACAGACAGACAGACAGACAGACAGACAGACAGACAGACAGACAGACAGACAGACAGACAGACAGACAGACAGACAGACAGACAGACAGACAGACAGACAGACAGACAGACAGACAGACAGACAGACAGACAGACAGACAGACAGACAGACAGACAGACAGACAGACAGACAGACAGACAGACAGACAGACAGACAGACAGACAGACAGACAGACAGACAGACAGACAGACAGACAGACAGACAGACAGACAGACAGACAGACAGACAGACAGACAGACAGACAGACAGACAGACAGACAGACAGACAGACAGACAGACAGACAGACAGACAGACAGACAGACAGACAGACAGACAGACAGACAGACAGACAGACAGACAGACAGACAGACAGACAGACAGACAGACAGACAGACAGACAGACAGACAGACAGACAGACAGACAGACAGACAGACAGACAGACAGACAGACAGACAGACAGACAGACAGACAGACAGACAGACAGACAGACAGACAGACAGACAGACAGACAGACAGACAGACAGACAGACAGACAGACAGACAGACAGACAGACAGACAGACAGACAGACAGACAGACAGACAGACAGACAGACAGACAGACAGACAGACAGACAGACAGACAGACAGACAGACAGACAGACAGACAGACAGACAGACAGACAGACAGACAGACAGACAGACAGACAGACAGACAGACAGACAGACAGACAGACAGACAGACAGACAGACAGACAGACAGACAGACAGACAGACAGACAGACAGACAGACAGACAGACAGACAGACAGACAGACAGACAGACAGACAGACAGACAGACAGACAGACAGACAGACAGACAGACAGACAGACAGACAGACAGACAGACAGACAGACAGACAGACAGACAGACAGACAGACAGACAGACAGACAGACAGACAGACAGACAGACAGACAGACAGACAGACAGACAGACAGACAGACAGACAGACAGACAGACAGACAGACAGACAGACAGACAGACAGACAGACAGACAGACAGACAGACAGACAGACAGACAGACAGACAGACAGACAGACAGACAGACAGACAGACAGACAGACAGACAGACAGACAGACAGACAGACAGACAGACAGACAGACAGACAGACAGACAGACAGACAGACAGACAGACAGACAGACAGACAGACAGACAGACAGACAGACAGACAGACAGACAGACAGACAGACAGACAGACAGACAGACAGACAGACAGACAGACAGACAGACAGACAGACAGACAGACAGACAGACAGACAGACAGACAGACAGACAGACAGACAGACAGACAGACAGACAGACAGACAGACAGACAGACAGACAGACAGACAGACAGACAGACAGACAGACAGACAGACAGACAGACAGACAGACAGACAGACAGACAGACAGACAGACAGACAGACAGACAGACAGACAGACAGACAGACAGACAGACAGACAGACAGACAGACAGACAGACAGACAGACAGACAGACAGACAGACAGACAGACAGACAGACAGACAGACAGACAGACAGACAGACAGACAGACAGACAGACAGACAGACAGACAGACAGACAGACAGACAGACAGACAGACAGACAGACAGACAGACAGACAGACAGACAGACAGACAGACAGACAGACAGACAGACAGACAGACAGACAGACAGACAGACAGACAGACAGACAGACAGACAGACAGACAGACAGACAGACAGACAGACAGACAGACAGACAGACAGACAGACAGACAGACAGACAGACAGACAGACAGACAGACAGACAGACAGACAGACAGACAGACAGACAGACAGACAGACAGACAGACAGACAGACAGACAGACAGACAGACAGACAGACAGACAGACAGACAGACAGACAGACAGACAGACAGACAGACAGACAGACAGACAGACAGACAGACAGACAGACAGACAGACAGACAGACAGACAGACAGACAGACAGACAGACAGACAGACAGACAGACAGACAGACAGACAGACAGACAGACAGACAGACAGACAGACAGACAGACAGACAGACAGACAGACAGACAGACAGACAGACAGACAGACAGACAGACAGACAGACAGACAGACAGACAGACAGACAGACAGACAGACAGACAGACAGACAGACAGACAGACAGACAGACAGACAGACAGACAGACAGACAGACAGACAGACAGACAGACAGACAGACAGACAGACAGACAGACAGACAGACAGACAGACAGACAGACAGACAGACAGACAGACAGACAGACAGACAGACAGACAGACAGACAGACAGACAGACAGACAGACAGACAGACAGACAGACAGACAGACAGACAGACAGACAGACAGACAGACAGACAGACAGACAGACAGACAGACAGACAGACAGACAGACAGACAGACAGACAGACAGACAGACAGACAGACAGACAGACAGACAGACAGACAGACAGACAGACAGACAGACAGACAGACAGACAGACAGACAGACAGACCAGACAGACAGACAGACAGACAGACAGACAGACAGACAGACAGACAGACAGACAGACAGACAGACAGACAGACAGACAGACAGACAGACAGACAGACAGACAGACAGACAGACAGACAGACAGACAGACAGACAGACAGACAGACAGACAGACAGACAGACAGACAGACAGACAGACAGACAGACAGACAGACAGACAGACAGACAGACAGACAGACAGACAGACAGACAGACAGACAGACAGACAGACAGACAGACAGACAGACAGACAGACAGACAGACAGACAGACAGACAGACAGACAGACAGACAGACAGACAGACAGACAGACAGACAGACAGACAGACAGACAGACAGACAGACAGACAGACAGACAGACAGACAGACAGACAGACAGACAGACAGACAGACAGACAGACAGACAGACAGACAGACAGACAGACAGACAGACAGACAGACAGACAGACAGACAGACAGACAGACAGACAGACAGACAGACAGACAGACAGACAGACAGACAGACAGACAGACAGACAGACAGACAGACAGACAGACAGACAGACAGACAGACAGACAGACAGACAGACAGACAGACAGACAGACAGACAGACAGACAGACAGACAGACAGACAGACAGACAGACAGACAGACAGACAGACAGACAGACAGACAGACAGACAGACAGACAGACAGACAGACAGACAGACAGACAGACAGACAGACAGACAGACAGACAGACAGACAGACAGACAGACAGACAGACAGACAGACAGACAGACAGACAGACAGACAGACAGACAGACAGACAGACAGACAGACAGACAGACAGACAGACAGACAGACAGACAGACAGACAGACAGACAGACAGACAGACAGACAGACAGACAGACAGACAGACAGACAGACAGACAGACAGACAGACAGACAGACAGACAGACAGACAGACAGACAGACAGACAGACAGACAGACAGACAGACAGACAGACAGACAGACAGACAGACAGACAGACAGACAGACAGACAGACAGACAGACAGACAGACAGACAGACAGACAGACAGACAGACAGACAGACAGACAGACAGACAGACAGACAGACAGACAGACAGACAGACAGACAGACAGACAGACAGACAGACAGACAGACAGACAGACAGACAGACAGACAGACAGACAGACAGACAGACAGACAGACAGACAGACAGACAGACAGACAGACAGACAGACAGACAGACAGACAGACAGACAGACAGACAGACAGACAGACAGACAGACAGACAGACAGACAGACAGACAGACAGACAGACAGACAGACAGACAGACAGACAGACAGACAGACAGACAGACAGACAGACAGACAGACAGACAGACAGACAGACAGACAGACAGACAGACAGACAGACAGACAGACAGACAGACAGACAGACAGACAGACAGACAGACAGACAGACAGACAGACAGACAGACAGACAGACAGACAGACAGACAGACAGACAGACAGACAGACAGACAGACAGACAGACAGACAGACAGACAGACAGACAGACAGACAGACGGTGAAGATTGACTAGTTAGTGCATGTGCCGTTAGTTTTGGGATTACAAACTATAAAAAGACATGCAGTCACTATAAAGGACCCAGTCCCTACAAGCGTTATATTACCAGGATTCCTCCCAGTGCCAACGGAATACGTCGCACTGCAGCAGACGACCCAGGATCGACTCGGGAGGACGACGACCGGAGCGACACAGGATACACCAGCATCATCTATACATACATATTTCTCTGTACCATGAGTCGGCTTTTTAAGCCGCTAATAAATCTAAGAAATCCAATGAATATTGAAATCACTTTGTGTTCTTATTTATTCGCAAGTGCTGCATCTTATAAATTTGTTGCACGTATCCACTCGCCGACCGAGTTAGCCCGGTGGGAATCGACAGGATCGTTGCAAAACCACTGATGAAACAGCTTAAAGGCGCAAAGGACATTGACAAAGAAGACGAGTTTGTTAAGACGTTTGAATATTGTAAAACTCTTTTATGTAACGATCCCGTATTACAATACCCTGACTTCAATAAACCCTTTATTTTGACAACGGATTCAAGCAATGTAGCATTAGGAGCGGTTTTGTCTCAAGGAAATATGGGGGCAGATCGCCCAATTTTATTCGCAAGTAGAACCTTGAACGACACAGAGGCTAATTATTCGACCATCGAAAAAGAAATGCTTGCAATTATATGGGGGATAAAGTATTTCAGACCCTATTTGTTTGGGAATAAGTTTAAAATAGTCACGGACCACAACCAATTAATGAATACAATTATCAGATAATATTCCAAATCGGTCGGACAAACAGAATTACACAATCAACAATGATCTTTAAGAAAGCTCGGAGGGTAGTTTCAAAACCACAATTTAGTGTCAAACAGACAGACAGACAGACAGACAGACAGACAGACAGACAGACAGACAGACAGACAGACAGACAGACAGACAGACAGACAGACAGACAGACAGACAGACAGACAGACAGACAGACAGACAGACAGACAGACAGACAGACAGACAGACAGACAGACAGACAGACAGACAGACAGACAGACAGACAGACAGACAGACAGACAGACAGACAGACAGACAGACAGACAGACAGACAGACAGACAGACAGACAGACAGACAGACAGACAGACAGACAGACAGACAGACAGACAGACAGACAGACAGACAGACAGACAGACAGACAGACAGACAGACAGACAGACAGACAGACAGACAGACAGACAGACAGACAGACAGACAGACAGACAGACAGACAGACAGACAGACAGACAGACAGACAGACAGACAGACAGACAGACAGACAGACAGACAGACAGACAGACAGACAGACAGACAGACAGACAGACAGACAGACAGACAGACAGACAGACAGACAGACAGACAGACAGACAGACAGACAGACAGACAGACAGACAGACAGACAGACAGACAGACAGACAGACAGACAGACAGACAGACAGACAGACAGACAGACAGACAGACAGACAGACAGACAGACAGACAGACAGACAGACAGACAGACAGACAGACAGACAGACAGACAGACAGACAGACAGACAGACAGACAGACAGACAGACAGACAGACAGACAGACAGACAGACAGACAGACAGACAGACAGACAGACAGACAGACAGACAGACAGACAGACAGACAGACAGACAGACAGACAGACAGACAGACAGACAGACAGACAGACAGACAGACAGACAGACAGACAGACAGACAGACAGACAGACAGACAGACAGACAGACAGACAGACAGACAGACAGACAGACAGACAGACAGACAGACAGACAGACAGACAGACAGACAGACAGACAGACAGACAGACAGACAGACAGACAGACAGACAGACAGACAGACAGACAGACAGACAGACAGACAGACAGACAGACAGACAGACAGACAGACAGACAGACAGACAGACAGACAGACAGACAGACAGACAGACAGACAGACAGACAGACAGACAGACAGACAGACAGACAGACAGACAGACAGACAGACAGACAGACAGACAGACAGACAGACAGACAGACAGACAGACAGACAGACAGACGGACAGACAGACAGACAGACAGACAGACAGACAGACAGACAGACAGACAGACAGACAGACAGACAGACAGACAGACAGACAGACAGACAGACAGACAGACAGACAGACAGACAGACAGACAGACAGACAGACAGACAGACAGACAGACAGACAGACAGACAGACAGACAGACAGACAGACAGACAGACAGACAGACAGACAGACAGACAGACAGACAGACAGACAGACAGACAGACAGACAGACAGACAGACAGACAGACAGACAGACAGACAGACAGACAGACAGACAGACAGACAGACAGACAGGCAGACAGACAGACAGACAGACAGACAGACAGACAGACAGACAGACAGACAGACAGACAGACAGACAGACAGACAGACAGACAGACAGACAGACAGACAGACAGACAGACAGACAGACAGACAGACAGACAGACAGACAGACAGACAGACAGACAGACAGACAGACAGACAGACAGACAGACAGACAGACAGACAGACAGACAGACAGACAGACAGACAGACAGACAGACAGACAGACAGACAGACAGACAGACAGACAGACAGACAGACAGACAGACAGACAGACAGACAGACAGACAGACAGACAGACAGACAGACAGACAGACAGACAGACAGACAGACAGACAGACAGACAGACAGACAGACAGACAGACAGACAGACAGACAGACAGACAGACAGACAGACAGACAGACAGACAGACAGACAGACAGACAGACAGACAGACAGACAGACAGACAGACAGACAGACAGACAGACAGACAGACAGACAGACAGACAGACAGACAGACAGACAGACAGACAGACAGACAGACAGACAGACAGACAGACAGACAGACAGACAGACAGACAGACAGACAGACAGACAGACAGACAGACAGACAGACAGACAGACAGACAGACAGACAGACAGACAGACAGACAGACAGACAGACAGACAGACAGACAGACAGACAGACAGACAGACAGACAGACAGACAGACAGACAGACAGACAGACAGACAGACAGACAGACAGACAGACAGACAGACAGACAGACAGACAGACAGACAGACAGACAGACAGACAGACAGACAGACAGACAGACAGACAGACAGACAGACAGACAGACAGACAGACAGACAGACAGACAGACAGACAGACAGACAGACAGACAGACAGACAGACAGACAGACAGACAGACAGACAGACAGACAGACAGACAGACAGACAGACAGACAGACAGACAGACAGACAGACAGACAGACAGACAGACAGACAGACAGACAGACAGACAGACAGACAGACAGACAGACAGACAGACAGACAGACAGACAGACAGACAGACAGACAGACAGACAGACAGACAGACAGACAGACAGACAGACAGACAGACAGACAGACAGACAGACAGACAGACAGACAGACAGACAGACAGACAGACAGACAGACAGACAGACAGACAGACAGACAGACAGACAGACAGACAGACAGACAGACAGACAGACAGACAGACAGACAGACAGACAGACAGACAGACAGACAGACAGACAGACAGACAGACAGACAGACAGACAGACAGACAGACAGACAGACAGACAGACAGACAGACAGACAGACAGACAGACAGACAGACAGACAGACAGACAGACAGACAGACAGACAGACAGACAGACAGTAATGCAAATGAAATTTCATTGAAAAAAGTAGTGCTAATGAATAATTATTTAATTGGCATTAAATGAAAAAAATTTCGGTGGCATTAAGTAATGCCAATGAAAACCCATTTTAATTAGCATTGAAAATAATTTTTTTAAATAATTCAAAAATTGTAGAAAAATTTGGAAAATAGTTTTTCCGACTTGTATGCAATATTTTTTTGCTCGCCTACGCCCGGCTCGCTTCGATCGCGGTGAGGTGTTGTTTGTTTCTATGGCAGCTATATGATATATGGAACCGATTTGAACCAAATCTGGTCAGAATGTACAAAACTAACATAAATGCATATTATATCAGTTTGATTAAGATATCTCCAAAAACATTATACTTTTTCATACTAAGACTTATTATTCGATAGAGCGTCTTTTCTGCAGCTATATGATATAGTGGACCGATTTGAACCAAATTTGGTCAGGATGTATAATAACAGCCCAGATGCATATTCTATCAGTTTGGTTACGATATCTCAAAATACAAAAAAACCTTTTTCATACTAAGACTTGATTACCGCCCGATCGGTCCCATGGCAGCTATATGATATAGTGGTCCGATCCAAAAAAGAAACAAACTTGATATGCCTGCAATATAGAGGAATCTACATACTAAGTTTGGTGTCACTAGCTTTTAAATTGTTCTTATAATTTTGGTTATGAAATTTTGTTAGGGCGTGGCCAAATTTTGAAACAAACTTGATCTGCTTGCAATATTGGCGAGTCTACATACCAAGTTTGGTGGCTCTAGCTCTTATAGTCTCTGAGATCTAGGTGTTCATACAGAAGTAAGGACAGACGGACATTGATGCTGATCAAGAAAACGAAAACGATTTTTATTTATCCGGGGGTTTTAGAAAAGCACTAATTTTTTGTCAATTGCATAGAAATATCGTATAAAACTATCGAATAAATAGCGGAAAAACCATTTTCCAAATTTTTCTACAATTTTTTAATTATTTCAAAAAATTATTTTTAATGCTAATTAAAATGGGTTTTCATTGGCATTATTTAATGCCACCGAAAAT